>JAQIYB010000281.1:0-13186 GCA_034699325.1 Oribatida sp. Gr-Ori-00743 | reverse complement strand
TTCATTGTTAACAACGGAGAAGTTTTAGAAAATCGATTGAAAGTACATTTTATTCTTCCCTATATTGGGAGCAAAATCTCATTGTTTATTAAAATTATGTTTAATAAGTAAACATGTTTTTCAGTGAAACCCAAAAATGGGTTTAACTTTATTTCGAAACATTTATTAATAAATATCACGAAATGAGAATTTTTGAAACATTTACTTTGATTTCTATGCGTGCTAGATACAACTTAGGATTAAGTCAACAACAGTTTATAGAAAAATACGTTATTCCTTTCAGGCTCGAGAGTCTAGACTCTGGTTAAAATAGCTTGATGATCCCTAGAATCTATTAGAGAATGTCATTGACTCCTAATGTCCAAACCTTTATAAATGTCTTTAATTTATTATAGACTATAATTCTATATATTCTATAGAATAGAATTTATAGCAGTCTTTCAATTTACTTAGAGTTTCATCTAGGCTCTTATTTAATTCACAGATTCATTAATTCCTTTTTCAATCAGGTATGTTTTCTACAATAAATATACTAGATTATTTATGCATTTAGAAAGAGTATAATTTCCATTTCTAAGAATATTTCTAAATCTATCAAGATTAAAACTAATAGAATAATGTTTAATGTAATCGATAAGACCCTAATGGTAATAGATTTCTACCATTGAATAAAAGATCTTGATAAAACAGGAAACGAATCCAAACATAAACTATTCATTATTTCGATTTAATTTCATAACAAAACCCGTATAAAAGTTAATGTATTTTATTGTCTTCTGTGACGGAAACAAACAGTCGTTTAAATATTTAATTAGCTAGTACAGCTACACTAATCAATTAAACGAGTTGCTTTAATTAAAAGGGTTTTATCCTTATTACAAAATTTGACTAAAAATATATTGATTAATTTGTCTTTGAAGGGAACAGAATATTCTCTCTCTCTCTCTCTCTCTCTCTCTCTCTCTCTCTCTCTCTCTCTCTCTCTCTCTCTCTCTCTCTCTCTCTAATATTTATTTAGTATTAAATAAACATGTTCCTTTCAATATTAATCAGAAGTCCGTAAATTACTAATGAATATTAAAAAGGACTGTGAGGAACACCTACTCGTATTACGGAGTGAATGCTTTGTGGACTTCCCAAAAGGACAATACAACTTAAATAAACAAGATAGATTTAATGCATATTTCAAAATGTTTAATATATTCATCAAGTTACTTTCAAAAGTTTTAAACTCTATCATCAGATTATTAACATTTTGATAAGGTTTACCTAGCAAAGTTAAATTTTAAAATACCCATTGGAATAATCTTTTAAGTCTTAAAACCAGGAAAAAAATATTCCCAAATGTTTGTCAAAATTTGAAAATAAAAAACATCTAAAAAATATTAAAATCCTTCGGATTAAAGAGACTTTGAAAGGTTAAATTCGAATGATGGGCAGCCACTGCCAGCCAGGGAGTTTTAAATGTCAGATTGAGACCTATCTTGTTTTTGCATGTTTAGGTTAGAGTAATTTATTCTTGCTATTACTCAAACGCATTCACAATGAAAACTAGTTATTTAATTGATTTTCAAGAATTTATACAAATTTGCAATCAGGCTCAATTTAGGAATGATCTTGGTTAATGTAGAGTAAGCTTTTTATTTTCTTGTTGAAAAATAAAACAAATTGATAGACAAACACTGGTTTGTTCTTGATACTCCACTCACTAAAAGCCTTACTAATGATCTGTAAACTCCAAAAATCGCAGACAATAAGTCTGATAGACATCTTTCCAGCACAGAATAAATGGATGGGCGCTATGTCTCGCTCTTCCCATTCAATAATTTATTTCAATACGAGTATCAAAGGGTTCGTTAAATAAATGAGACGTCAGTCGAAAGAAATCTTATTTTTCATTCAATTCAACAAATTTTATGCCTAACTTCACTTCAGAGGGCTTTCACTTACGGCGCGTCATATTATGAAAAGCCATTCCTACGCTCAGAACATAATCACATGAATTGTGGTTTGGATTCCCAGTGAAAAACCACTTCTTTTTCATCTGAATAAACATGAATTTGAGTTATGAATTCATGAATGCATTGTCGTATTACCTTGTTTACTTAACTCAAATTAATCAAATCATCAAGATTTGTCATATTTACAATGAGCTAGCTGATTCTTATTTAAGATAAAGGGGTCAAGAAAGTAAAATTCACCAAGAATCTTAATTAAAGTATCATTACCGTTTTTAGCACCACCTTTAACACAGGTCTTATTCGCCGATTGCTGGTAGCCTTCCTCGCACGCACACAGACCTTGGTGACAGACCAGGTGCATAGATTGGCGACAGTCGGTCAGCCAAATACATTTGTCGCCCAAAGTATTATCTATTAATACAATTAATTATTATTATTATTATTTAAATGAATGAGTAAAACATGAATTTCACTCAAATTACGGCATAAATAGGAAATAAAAAACACAAAAAACTGTATTCAATAGTTTTATGTATATTTTGGGCACAAAAATCGATACACAAAACTTTCAAAGGGATTGTTAGACAGAAATTACAATATGTTATTACATAATATTTGCAATTACATGACTGACCTGCTTTTGTCTCTTTGAATATGTGTGCGGTCGTGTTTGATTTGGGGCTCTCCTCGTCCGCACTGACCACAAGTGCCCATAATAGCCATATCCAAACGCAAAGGAAATAATTTCTCACATTTTCAATAACTCTATTATAGTTATTATTATAATAAATATTAATATTATTATTATTTCGTTTCATCCTTCAAGTCTTCAAAAGTATTTATTTTAAAAGAGTCACAGAATTTATGAATGAATTTTCGGCTTTTCCGTAATCGAGGAGATTTTGAATTTTTTTAAACCAAGAGATTGTTTTATAGATATTTTCATTTGATTTCAGTGTTATTTGTAATCGAAATGAATGAGTGAATCATTTTATCGATTCTTTTAATCGATTTTTAACTACAATTTTCTCAAATGGTTTTTGGTTTTTATTATTCGTTATTATTTTGATACAGAATTCAATGCAAAGAATATTCTGTTTTTGTTTTCAGCAGAAAGACTGATCTCTTCGTCTGAAATCGACTTTTATTCTGAGCGGAATCGTCAGAGTCGTATGTGTTGCCAGTCATACAGTGAAAGGCGCTTTATATTGATATTGATTTGCAAGTATCTCTTGCGCAAAAATATACAGTCGATCCCTGTTTATCAGGCAATAAGGTAACAGAATTGAAGTCGGTTTTAAACAAATGTGCATGATAAAATTTTCTATGACATCCAGATGGTCAGCTACACTCATATTAATTAGAACTGTTTGATAAGCAATGAATTACCTTGATAAATATTGGGTAATTAATAAGAATTTAGTTTCTAGAAACAAAGTGAACACAAAAAGGATCAATAAATGAGTCAGGTGCGTCTATAACGGGCTTTGACCGTAGATTTTCACGCAATTGCAGTGAGAATTACAGTCTTTGCTATTGAATTAGATTTCTTTCATTATATGAAAGCATAGTTTTCTTTGTTTTTGCATTGATTTTAATTCTTATTCTTTTGGTTTAAGAATTCTTAGTAAAGCCGATAAAATCAATTCAAAAACAATTTGCAAGAGCATTAAGAAGATCTTCTCATTAGCATAACTGTTTCAACATGGGTTAACACAAGCTCATCCGGATAAATGTCATTGGGTTTTGAGGGAAAATTCGTTTTTCATTAATATTTTTCAAATTATTTCAAAATTTGAATTAATTTCTCATTAGTTTTGGAAAAATATTTAAGAAAATCTAAAAATCAATTTTCAAATCCATTATTGAAATACAAAACCGATTCAAATGAGAGTTAAATAGTTTTGGAATTTTTCAAACGATTTTACGAAATATTTGAGAATTCTGAATAACTTTTTTAGAGGACTGTCAGGTAGTGACTGTCCTCGAGTCCCAGTTTTAGGCTCACTAAGTTCATGGCTCATAAATAGCAAACTCCTTATTATTAAAGTTAATTAATTTTGTTGTGCACTCCTTTAGACACATAATTATCATAACATTTGCCTCTCATTTCATAAATTTTAATTTTTAATGAAAATTTCATTTATCTGACAAACTTTGCATGATTTTCATAAGCAAGGTCATTGACACGACCATATTTTTCAAATCAAATAAAGTAAACCTTTATTCTTGTTTTAAAATAATTAATTAAATGTTATCAAGCACAGTTTATATTGTATTTTTAATGCAATATTGGTATATTTTATGATTTCTTATCTAGGTTATTTGATAACCAAGCTGATTAACAAGCCTAATCTGGGTCTTCTTGTAGATTGAATGAGCAGCACAACCAAAATGAGCAATGTAATCCATGCTAACTGTTCGGACCTGTATTTCAATTTTTGTGTTGAAGTTGGCACCTAGCCCATTTATCTCGCCTATAATCACTGTGTGCAGTGATTGATAGCCTGATGCCTTTGGATATTTAATGTAATCCTTGAAATCATCTTGCAAATACTTGAAGAGATTATTAATGATTCCGATCAGTTTGTAACACTCTTCCACTTTATTTACAATAAACCTGATACCAATTATGTCTGTAAGTTGATCCATGGTTAAGTTTCTTAAGAACATTTTTAATCTAATTGAACTAGGACTTTTGATTCTCCAGGATACTTTAGTTTTTAAAACATTTTCTTCTAATTTGTCTTTAATTTTATTAATGACTTTAAAAATAAGTAGTTTTTGTTGATTTTCAATATACTCTTGAATTGAGATAAACTGTCCTGGTCCTATTCATAAATTTGTTAATTTAAATTAAATAGAAAATATTCTTGTTAAATGTGTGTAATGCGCAAGGTGCCCTTTTCTACGTTCACATAAATAAACATAACTATGATTAGAAAACCTAGGTCAGTCGTGGTTTCTAAAAAGGTCAGAGAGCTCAGTATTGGTATAAAGGGGTGAATTTTTAAAAATCTTGAAGAGCCCCTCTATAAACGTAATATTAAATTTTCTCCCTAATATCATATGAGGATATGCTGACCTTGCGCATCACTATCTTAATTTCATATTCAATTTGTGTCTCTAACCTGTCTTTGGTATCGAAATATTGAGACGATTATTTGAACTGGGTTGATTGTTTGAGCAAATAATTTCATCAAAATTCTTTAGAGGGCCTCCTTCGTTGGGGATTTCCCTTGTATCATTTATTACAACTTTGAGGTCATTGCTCTTCTTGAAAATTCCATCAATTCCTCTTGATACAATATCTTTTATTGAAATTTATTAATTATTTATTAAATCACTATCATGGTAAAATATAACCTGGAGGTGTTTGGGATTGTACAGTAGTAAAAACACATGTAAGACAAAAGTAATAGACACTGATAACTATCAACAAACCAACCATGGCTGAATTTGAGACCATAATAGTTAACTTAGCCTAGATAAAATGGCAAATGTTCCAATGTAGCTAGAACATATTTCCGCACTTTATTTGTTAGATTAACTTTTGTCGTCTAGAATAAATTCCTTTAAAACGGATCGTCACAAATAGGATTTCCTTCAAAATGTTGGTTAAAACTTTGAGCTCATATTTAATTAAAAATTGTAATTAAGGATAATTGAAGCCATAATTAGGCTTTCCTTCAAATGTTAGACTATTTTAATTGAAAACAACAAAATTGAGCATGCTTGATTGCATGATCTTGAGCATTATTACATAACAATCATAATTTGTTAAGTGAACACAAAATGTGCTCATGGACAAAAGTTAGTACATCTGTGTTGAAAAGAGCATCTGTCAAATTGCACCGCATATTACAGCTTAGCAAGAAGCCTGCTTGATAACTTTATTTAATTCATTAAATATTAAACTAAATAATGAATTTAATAAGTTCCTACTAAACTACCTAGCTTGTTTATAGTATTTTAGCTGTAAATTAAATTTTGAGCAAAATATTTGCATCAAGCAGATATAATAATTAAGGGCATTGTGCTCTAGCTCCTACTGCTTTAGTGAGCCTATTTAACAAAACTGATTTGACCAAGATTAGACCAGTTATGCAATAACTCATTAATCCAAATGAAAGCTCAGAATTAGTTAATTACTAATTAAACTTTAATTAAAAAGGCTTTCAATCAAATCAATCTTGATCATTAATTATAATTAAAATCAAAATTAATTAAAATAATAATTAATTGGAAGATAGATCATGCTCATTTCTAAATGTTAACAAGTTTAGTTTCAATCCCATCAAAGTAAATATAAATTGTATTGAATAACACTTTTGAGTTCTTATGAATAAAAATTCAATATTTGAGTTAAATATCGATATTTAATGTGATTTTCGCACAATTCTTCCCAAAAGAATTTCATACCCTTTAAGGACTCTTTTATGGAGACAATGAACAGTAAAATCTTGACAAAAAAGCACTGAATAGCAATGATATATGAGAAATGTCATTTTTCTTTTTGATTTCCAGTGAAAGTAGATTCAAGTTATCGATAGAAGAAAAAGATTGAAAGCCGTCTGAGTTTTCAAAATAAATAAAAACATTTAAATCTTTTCATCAGAACAATGACTCGTATTTTGAGTGAAATTGAAAACAGGGATTCCCAAGGAGTCATAGCCCTAACACATCCCGGTTTTTGCTAGATAAAGCTCCTTGCCTACTCTCAAAATGTTTTAGAACAACATCAATGGAAAGAAACTAGAAACTAGGTCTGTCAAAGATTTAATTATAGAATACCCCCTTATAAACCTTTGAGTAAAACTTTGGTTGACCCCCCTCCTGAATTACAAACCTTGTGCATCACTAATTTGAAAATAAAAGTTTTGTTGGTTTTCTTCATAACTTGATTTTGATTTACAGAGAAAAATGACTCTGAGCAAATATATTGCTTTTAAAGTTGGGGGTTATTTACTGACATAACTGAAATCGTGATCCGAAGTCATAATATATTCAAATTAGTTTTTAATTTCATAAACGTAGGAATGAGCAAGATGGACATTTTTAAAAATAAACACCCTAGATTACAATCAGATAGTGGCAATTTACCTAGGACCTAGATTATAATGTTTATTAATGAGCAAACTATCAATCTTGGTTAATTGAAACGTGCGATAATTTTGAGCTACGCCTCCGTATTGACCACATCTATGGTTAGCTGCAAATACCTGTGCGTTCAGAGCACAGCCGTTCTGCTAATAAAGTGATGAGCACTGAGTTAGAGGAGTGGTAGGAGTCATTGATAGTTAAGTGGACACCTCTCGCCTCATATCGTTAAACTTGAAACTGGAAAAGAAACTAAACTTGAAATTAACCGAATGTGTCGGTCCACTCAGCCTCTAAAGAGTGGAATTTGTGCTGTGGTTGGAGTCTGTGCTCAGAGGGGCACAACATAAACAAACATTTTTTTACTGTTGACTATACTTTTTGCTCTTCAGAAGTGAATCCGATTTGAGTTTAAATTACTAGAAATCAGTTGAGAGCTCATACCTATAAATATTGGCGAACGTCCTGCTCTTTTTGCTAATCATTTTCTTATTCTGTGCGCTCACCTGTCAATGCAAGAAGTCATCGACTGCTTGTGTTTGATCTGAATTTATACACCGCTCAGTTATCAGACAATTATTTGATCCTGATCAATTTGTTTCTACAAACAGTTCCGGAGGTAAGACATCAAAACTTTCCCAATAATGTGAACTTTGATTAAGAGTTTATTGAAATCTATTTTCTTGGCTTAAAAATCCCAACCATTTTATCAAGATTGTTTTAATTTTTGAAATAATTGCCTTAAATTAATGGAAATGACTTTTAAATGATAAATAAGCTATTTAAATTGAGCTTGACATTTTCTGCAACTGCTGAGAACTATATTTTGAAATTCGCCAGATACATATTTTAGTGCAGGGTTAAATAGGTTTATCTCCTGATTTTAATAGTTTATTTATGTAAAATTAGCTGTCTACATTAAAAAAAGATGCATAATTTTTATAAAGTTTAATCTAGCTAAAATCCGGTTTAATGATAATTCTAGCGGAAGAATCTTGAAAATATTGTATGTGCCTAGCTAATTTATATTTATGATTGAATGATAGAAATTCCAAGTTTGCATGTCTTAGATATTGAGTTATCTATTTTACTTTAAATTGAATATCCTAGATCTACCATTCTCATATAATATAAGCTTGTCAACTTTAGTCGTCTATTGACGTAAAGTGAATTAGTTTTTAAATATTTTGTGCAAAATTTACATTAATATTCAATTTAATGGTAAATGCGTTTCATTTTATTGATAAAACTCACGATTTATGCCTTAATCATCTCATAAATTAGTTTGTTTTTTGTTGCAAGGTAACATTCCTTAAAATTAATCAATTTTTCTGCATAACTAACTGAATTCCTTCGCTCAGTGCTCTGTGGCTTATTATACTTGTATAAGATAGGGTTGAGGTCAGCCATCAATTTATATCTTTATTTAAGTATGAATTCCAAAATAGAGTAAGCTTTCGACTAATTATGAAATTTATTCAGAAATTTTGAACCGGGGTATCATTTCGGCAAAAACAGATTTTATAATCACCAAGTTGCTTAAGTTATTCATGCTGATTTTAGGATAAAACTAACATGACAATATTTTGCGTTATCAAACGCAATTATCTAATAAGGGAGGTCTGAGAGGGAAGGGAGAGTTTGGGGATAATTACACTTAACTGACGCGAATATTTCATCGGCAATTCCTTTTTAAGAATGGCCCTTGGCTATTATCACAGACAGTGTTAGGAAAGAAATTTTAAATTAGATTTTTTAAACACTTTTTGAATAATGTCTTTATTCCTAACAGTTTTAATGGTGAAAAACGAGCCCTGAGCATAAGCCGTAGTAACTGTGAAACCCTTTAAATATACCTAGATTACTTTTCTCTCTATAATCAATTTATATTCATTTACTCTTTTAATAAACTTTTTGGTGATTTTATTTCATTAATAAAACAAATAAGACTTTAATGAAGAATAAAATGTTTTTGAATTTTCCTTTCAGGCAAATCCAACTTAACTAGATTAAAATCAGTGTTTTTGCCGATTACAAAGGGTTCTAGCATAAAAGGAACAAGAATGAAGAACACTGTGTCCATAATAACATTAATGGTGGTTATCGTTCACACCATATCGTGTCTGAGATCACCATATAATTCAAGTCAGTCACTAATTGAATAAAACATTCATTTTTCCTCTTTTTTCTCCAAAAAACACGTATCAAAGAATCAATTTTATCCTCCAATACTCCTTTGAGCTATAATTTCACTTTCAAATTCATCGCATTATAAGAGGCTTTCCCTAACACTGGCAGTTCATTACCAAAGCTATAAGTTTATTGATCTTGAAACTATCTAATAAGTTAAGCTCGAATTCCCCGAACAAACAAAAACTAAATAAATTCAAAAAAAATTTTTAGTAATTTTATCGATGAGTTATTACCCTAAAGTATAAACTATTTAAATTAACCTGAGCTCACATTGCTCATTTTGCACGCTTCTCATTACTAGCCATGGGTAGTCTGTCAGGTGTCTAAAGGAAAGGCTTAAGTCTGGTAATTCTGTCTCTCACAATTGACCATGCATGATTTGCATTATAAGCACAGACAAACGATTGGCACAGAAATAATGCCTATTATTAACTTTACTATGAACACAAATGAACATGCTTAATTCAATGTTTGCCCATATTCCTTGTGAGCAGAGCGCAGTCGGCCCCAGAAAAGGCAGGCATACTATCACTCGTACCACACGACCCACGACTCATATGTGCCCCGAAACTCATACAAACCGTACAAACAGTATAAACAAGATTATTATTTGACGCACACCCCATACAACACTCCACATTTGGAGCACTACCAGCCCAGTTATGTCTCAGATTATCAACCTTATTATTATGTCTATTATGATACGGCACCCAGCACCTATTATCAAGAGCCTACTACTTATGTAAGGCCGTATCAGAGAACATACCCGAAGACCTATCAGAAGCCTAAATACCAGAAACCGATTCAAAAGGTACGGCCCTATAGTCTCGACCGCAAAGAGGAGAGAAAGATATGTCAGGAGTCCGGGTATACCAGAGATATATCAGATTGTAATAAATTTGGCAAGTGCATAAAAATGGACGCTTATGGAAGTTACCAGATATTCACATTCAACTGTCCAAAGGGACTGGTATTTGATGAGAAGCTCCAGATTTGCAATTTTATTGAATCCGTGCCTGAATGCCAGCCCACACAGTATCCACCGGTCAGGGAAAAGATGCCTGCGGGTCAGCAGCCAACAACGCCATCAACCAAACCCAAGGGGTGGCACACGCCATCAGATGATGTGCAAAAAGAGGCACATGAAGAAGAAAATAAGGAGGCGCTCGAGAAACACCTCCAGGAGTTGAGTGAAGTCGAAAAGAAACGTAAACAGGAATTGAAAAAAATAGCGGAAGGTTTGACTCAATCGCCTGATAAAACCTATCCAGTCCTGCCACAGCACCGTCCGACAGCTCCTCCGACTTCCGCACCTACACCACAGTCAAAACATCCCCATTTAACTCAGGAAAAACAAATTATTCCAGAGCCGTCTGTGGAAGTACAACCTGTGCAGCAACATGAAGAAGATGGTCAACAACAAGAGGAAGAGCCGCAAATAGTAGAAGATGACGCCATACCTAATGAAGAAGGAGTTCCCAACGAAGAAGGAATACCTGATGAAGAAGCACCTGATGGGGGAGCAATAATTGAAGAAACATCTGATGATAAACATAGGCCTATAAAACCTGACCCTGGACAAGTGGTTCAACAAGAGGAACAACAACAAGAGCAACAAGAAGAGGAACAGCAACAGGAAGAGCAGCAGCAAGAGGAACAACAACAACAGGAGGAGGACCAACAGCAAGAGCAACAAGCCCAAAATGTGGAGGAAGGTGATGAAAAGGCTAGAAAAAGGACGGACAGCCTAAACAAAACAATTACTGTTATTCCAAAAGAGAAGGAGCAAGAAAAAGAGGAAAACCAGATTTCGGCAGCTATTAGACATTATCCACAAGGTTCAAAACCCCCAACAGGAGTAAAAGGCGGTAAACCACCCAGACCTACAAAACCCCCCACAACCACTACGACAGCAGCTCCACCAGTGAAAGGCGGAAGTACTAAATGTAGTTATTGCAGACCACCCACCACTCCACCCACCACTACAACCACAACTACAACAACTACTACGACAACCACGACTACGACACCTCGCCCACCAATAAAGGGTAAGCCAACCCCAACAACCACAACCCCTCTTCCTCCAGTTAAAGGTTCGTCCAGCCCTACGCCAAGACCTCCAACCAAAGGACCTTCAACAACGCCACCTCCAACCAAAGGACATTCCACTAAATCTCTTCCGATCACAACAACAGAAAGCCCTTCCACAACCACTTCGAGCACAACTCTTCCCTCCCGTCGGACAACAAAGTCTTCGCGAAGGACTACAATGAAAAATAAGCCACAATTCAAACCCCGGCCGACAACAACACCTTCAAGTGATTATGGAGAAACAGTTAGAAAGTAGCAAGATCATTCTTAGGTCTCCAAAATAATCCGTTCGCTACATTAGGGGGAGGTATGAAACAGACACCGAATAGAGTTCAACAAACTATTTATTACTGAAATAAATCTCATTAAACGCTATTTAATTGAATATTTAATTCATTATTAATTTATTGATTATTTCACTCATTTAATAAACTTAAAGATTAAAATACTTTTCACTTAAACCCGTTTAATCTATTTTTATCAAGCAAATATTTGTGGAATGTGATAGATCAATGTTTTTGTGTGATTTGTATATGTTCTCGGTTTAATTCCTAAACATTTCCTAGAAAAGAGTTCAAACAATTTTTAATTTATATGTGAATTTTGTTCTCTCTCTCTCTCTCTCTCTCTCTCTCTCTCTCCTTTCCCTTGATAAAATTAATTATAAAAAGATTGGTTAATTTATGGTCGGATCCGAGCAAAGGCTAAAACGAGTTATTAAAAGATAAAATCTCTAAAAATTTAAAGTTCAATATTCAGATCAAACGATTCAATACCGTTTAAAACTTTATCATTCATTCCTTGCGGGGGTTTCCCATCTACTGTGTGTTTAGAGACCGAGAGAGAGAGACCGCCAGAGAAAGAGAGAGAGAGAGAGAGAGAGAGAGAGAGAGAGAGAGAGAGAGTATGAATAAAACATTTGTGACGAAAAAAGTTATAAATTAATTATTTTATTGAAAAAAAATTTATTTATTTGATTTGTAAGTTATGATAGAAATTGCAGCATGGGATCATGGGACCGACTGTACCGACTGTACTTTATACATGCATAAACAGATCTATAACTTGAAAGCTTTTAGCTCCGGATAAAATAATATTGATAAATGGACCGAAAGGGCACAATCTATAAATTACTGTAAATAGAGTTTGTTTTGTCGATTTCGAGAAACCTGTCGCTGAGGTCATCCCTATATATCGAGTTGTTTTGCATTCCGTAACTACTGTCCAAATCATCACAACTGTAGTAAATGTGAGGAATTTCGCCATAGATTTGACTTTTGTTGTCTTCGTAATCATTTTCATATTGAGTATAGTTTTTGTTCCTGAGCTCATCTAATGTTTTCTTGCGGACAGCCCTACGAGCTCTTACCATTAGAATCACCAAGATCACTATTAGTATTACACATATTATTAGAACAATTGAAAGAATCCTTATTATTCGTTTGGGGATTGGTATGAGGTCCGGGTTTTTGAGAACACAAACAGGCATTTCACTGACGCTGAGGCCATGCCATTTGCCGTTACTGCAGAGCACTCGAGAAACACCCTGCAAACGATAGTCGGTCTTGTTATTACCATCCATATTACAGGAGAACTTGGCCATTTTGCCGTTGGGCACAGCCATCTCTCCAGTGTCTGCCATAAACGTGTCCTCATATTCGATAATAACGTTTTCGCCAATTCTGTCATAAGTGAGTTCTTTGCAAAAGGACATGGGTATGCAAAAGGGAAACTCATCCTGCCAATTACCATTATGTCCGCATCTAATGTGGGTTTTCCCTGGATCAATAAAAGCCTTATTATAATAGATGAATGACTTGTGCTCTGCATATAAATTGATT
>JAQIYB010000280.1:0-13196 GCA_034699325.1 Oribatida sp. Gr-Ori-00743 | reverse complement strand
ATATTAAAGTCATTAAATTCTATTGTGTCAGTCATAAAGTCATAAAACCTTATGTCCTATTCTGTCCTCTAAAAAATAATTAATAACAAAATAACAAAGTAATAATTGAAGATCTAATTTGTACCGGAATACCATTTACTCCTGAATAAATATGAGTTTGACAAAAGAGACCAGGCTAAATAATAGGTACAATGAGACTACATAACACCGATCATTAATGTCTTTATTGTACTAAAAATCAATATTAAAGTACCGTATTCCCCCGCCTATAGCTTCATGTCGGTATAAACGAGGTTGGTCATTTTTATAAAAAAGCATTTATGATATCTATACCGACAGTCGGTATAAATGAGGTAAAAAAATTGAATAAAATTAATTTATTCGGAATCAAATAATATCTTCATCGTCTTCATCATAAGTGATGTCAGTTGGCTCATCAGAAGATGAAATAGGTTGAGATTTTTAGAAGAGATGAGAGATTAGAATTTAAATTTTCGTCCAATCTACTTCAATTTTACTTTAAAAACGAATTTTAAACAAACAATTAATTACTATTATTTTCGTTAAAATTCCTCGTATATACCGTCATGTCGGTTTACCCCGAGGATACCGACACTATCATCAACCTCACTTTACACCGACATGAAGCTATAGGCGGGGGAATACGGTAATTAAATTATATTTGAATAGATTTTTAAAATAATATAACCTTGGTACATATCTTTGACCTATAAAAATATAATTAAATATCTACCTAGAATCAATAATGACTTTTATAGCTTCATAACCACCAAGGTATTTTTAATTTTAGACAATTTAAATCTAATTGTTTTTAACCAAAAATATTATAATAAATTCAAATCTAACGTTAAAATCAATTCATTAATTAATAAACAAATTTTTAATTAAATTCTGAGTGAAATCCATATTTGCTAAGTACTGATATTTACCTAATTATGAACTAGTTTAATTAACCAACAACATGCACATTCTGTTAAAAACCTTGATATTTGTGCTGTGCTTCTATCAGATTAAATGTAATATGGATAGGCCCACTCGAAAGGAGCTCCAGACCAACAAGACCATTTATATGTACGCCTGTCTCAAGAAGGAGGTCTGCAGGCATTACACCGAAGAGAACGCACTCAATCACGTCGACTGCCAGTCCTTATGCGACTTGTCCTGGAAGTGGGTCCACAGCGACCCTAATTCTGCTGAGCACCACATAACCATTGCGCCCGAAGATGAGGGACAGGAGTCTACGACTCGGTGTTTAACCTGTCCTAACACAGACTTAGACACTGAAGATCCAGGTCTTCCCTTCAATAAACCCAACAAAGTCTCGATTATAGGACCCCATCGAGTGTCGCTTTCAGAGGGCGGGTCCGAACAAAGAGAGAAAGAGTCAAAGAAGAGGAAACAGGTGGGGAAGGGGGCGTTCTTCGACAGCCAGAACATCATAAAATCGGTTGAGCAGAAGCAAGCTGAACTGAAAAAGCCGGAAATGGCCAAACAAAATGGGACTGGCGCTGTTAGCCCGGCTCTTAAGTCATACAAAGGCGGACAAGGAAGGCCTAAAACAGTTGACCTAGATCGTTCGGAAATTGTGAGTCAAACCGACTCTGAATTAGAGCAACAAACGACTCCCGTGTCTACACAGGCAGTCCAGACCACTGCCGCCTCGGTAAGTGAGACCGGGCGGCCAAGTAGCAAAGGCGGTGCCACCGGTGGCACCACCGAAGCCAATGAGGAGTAGCCTATCAGATAAATTTATCCTGGCAACATTTTATTTAAACTTCTAATTAATAATTAATTAACTATTTATTATACAACTTTTGACCAAGTTGATATTTCTGAATAAAGTCGTTTGTTATTCTAAACTTTCAATAAACTACTAATTTTAAAAAACTGTCTTGTTCATTTTGTTTCTTTTGTAACTACCCTTTCCTACGATAAGCCGGGAATTCAAGAAGAAGAGAATCAATTTAATGAGCAAGATCATTTGCATAAAGATGCACCTAGCTCATCAGTTATCACAGATAATCAAGAATATTCATCCGAGAATACCTTCACTGGCTTTACCAAGATGCAATCAATAAACGGATTATCAAAAGCAACTATTAACTATTTAGAAGAGGTTAATGTGGCCATGGTAACTACAATTAATTCTGAGCAAGATAGAATTGTTACAGAAAGTCCGACCGAAGAGGATATTACCATAAACCAAAACGAACCTGGTGCTTCTGAAGGGATAAATAACTACATGAGTAAAGAGCTGTATGAAGAGCTCGGCTCTACAGTTGAGGTCATTCCCACAGAAGGAATCCCTTCCACAGAGGTCTCAATTGAGAGAAATCCTACCGAAATAACCAAGCTTATTGGTAAAACAAGTACTGAAGAAGGGGGAAGGCCAAAGACGGCTGTTCCACATGAAATCACTAGAGTAGAAGAAGTGATGACCTCTTCCACTAATAAACAGAACTCCATTGAAACGATTTCAACAGATTCTGAGTTATTTTATCGAAAAACTTCAACAACCAATTACCAAGATCGTTTATTAACAACTCCCTTCACACGAGTGACAAGTCTTTCCTCAGAAGAAGAGACCGTTTCATATGAAAACAGTACTCCTACTGAGGAGAAGGCAAATCATAAGTTGACTACCCCACCTCAAGTGGAAGTACCTAATGAGAGGAGTTCCACAAAAGCCATAATAAGTAAAATGGATTCGTTAACAGATATTACCACAAGTTTTTCAAAGGATATTATCTCAACAGAAGGAGCTCCAGAAGGGATCAGTACAAAAGGGCCCACATCTACAGAATCAACGACTACTTCAGAAGCTGCAGGTCTATTCACTTTTACAAAGGAGACAACTCTTTCAGAAGTGACAGTCCCTTCAGAAGAGACAAGTTTTACAGAAGTGCTAACATCTTCAGAGGGAACTCCTCTATCAGAAGAGATCACTTCCTCAGGAGTGACAACTATCTCACAATCAACAATTTCCACAGAAGTGGAAGAGATAACTGCTTCAGCAACTACTGCTCTATCAGAAGCGACAACCCTTTTAGAAGTGCTAACCTCTACAGAAAGGACCGGATCTACAGAAAAGACTACTACTTTAGAAACTACTATTCAATCTGAGATCAGCTCTAAAGAGGAGACAATCTTTTCTGAACCGACAACACCTTCAGAAATTACTACTTCATCAGAAACGACAACTCCTTTAGAAGAGATAATTTCTAGAGAAGTGTGGTCTCCCTCACAACCAACCATTTCTACAGAAGAGTTCACTTCTGAGGCAAAGAAAAATGTTTCGAAAACTACTAATCTATCAGAAGAGAAAATCCTTTCAGAAGTGCTAACCTCTACAGAAGGAACAGCTTCTCCAGAAGGAGCTACCTCTTTAGAAACTACTACTCCATCAAAAAAGTCAACCACTTTAGAAGAAGAGATAACTTCCTCAGAAGTGACAGCTCTATCACAATCAATGATGATCACTTCAGATGAGATCACTTCGGAAACTACTACTCTATCAGAGGAGACCACTCACTCAGAAACTACAACACCTTCAGGAACTACTACTCAATCAGAAACGGCAACTCTTTCAGAGACAACTCCTTCAGAGAAAACTTTAGAAGTGACTAATCTAGCACAATCAATCATTTCTACAGAAAGAACTACTCTTTCAGGACAGACCACTCTATCAGAAGAGACAACAATTTCACAAATGCTAACCTCTGTAGAAATGACTACTCCTTCAGAAACTACAATTCTATCTGAAAGAACAGTTTCTCCAGAAGGGACTACTCCTTTAGAGACTAGTACTCCATCAATAAATCCAATTCCTTTAGAAGAGATCACTTCTATGGAGACAATTACTTCAGTGGGAACTTCTACAGAAGTCACTGAACTAACAACCCTTTCAGAAGTTACTACTCCTTCAGAGGCTACCACTCCTTCTGAAGTACTTGCATCTGAAGGAACAACGTCTCCAGAAGGGACTACTCTTAAAGAAACTACTACTCCATTAGAGGAGATCAGTTTAAAAGAGACAATTACTTCAGAAACTACTATTTCATCAGAAACGGCAACTCATTCAGAAGAGATCACTTCTACAGAAGTGACGTCTCCCTCACAATCAACGATTTTTACAGAAAAGTTAACTTCAGAGGAAGGAACAACTGTTTCAGAAACTAGTACTCTATCAGAAGCGACAACCCTTTCAGAAGTGCTAACCTCTACAGAAGGAACAGCTTCTCCAGAAGGGATTACTCCTTTAGAAACTACTTCTCTATCAAAAAGTCCAACTCTTTTAGAAGAGATCACTTCCTCAGGAGTGACAAACCTATCGCAATCAACCATTTCAACTGATGAGGGCACTTCAGAAACTACCACTCTAAGTTCTAAAGAGGAGACAACCCCCTCAGAAACTACAACACCTTCAGGAACTACCAATCCTTTAGAAACGAGTCCTTCAGGAACTTCTACAGAAGTCACTAAACTATCAGAAGCAACAACCCTTTCAGAAGCTACTACTCCTTCAGAAATGACCACTCCTTCAGGGGCTACTATTCCTTCTGAAGTGCTAACATCTTCTCCAGAAGGAACTACTCCTTTAGATACTACTACTCCACCAAAATCTACCACTCCCTTAAAAACTACTTCTTTACGATTAAAAACTCCATCAAAAGCAACAACCCTTTCAGAAGTTCTAAGATCTACCAAGGGGATAACCCTCGCGAAATATACCACTTCTACGCCTAAAAGATTTTATACAAAAGAGACAACAACTGAAAAATCCAACTTAAATGAGCAAGACACTTATTTAAAACAAAGCGCTTTTACAGAAGCGAGCAATCCTTCAGCAAAGACCACCTCTTTTGTAAAGACAACCCCCAAAGAAGTGATCACTTCTATAGACAAAATCAATTTCAGTCCAACTGAAGAGATGTCTGTCCAATCACCGAAGAACTTATCGGAAGACCAAGGTGTTTTTCACACCTTAAACAATCTGTTTGAGACAATTGACTCCAACAGAAGTTTGTATAACAACTCCATTAAGAATGACTCCAATTTGAACCAGCTAAGTTCGGACTCACTGAACTCGATCAATAAACTAGCACATGCATTTAATGTGCCCCCATTGACGGCAAACAGCACCCAATCGGAAGTGGCCCAGGTTAAAAAGCTGCTCAAAGAATATCAATCAGGTAAAAACATGTTTTTATAACAGAACCCTCCAAAACCTCCGCTCCAATTAACTAACCTGGATTACTCACGGAAATTGATGCTCCATTAACTAAATTTGAATGTCCATGGTCAAATTTATTATTAAAACATCTCCTTTTTCTCTTAGGAATGGCAAGTAGTAAAAAAGGTTCTAGTTTAAAACAACAAAGTGTCTGGGAGAAATTAAGAGAATTGGCTGGAAATGTAAAGTTTGCCAGATCATCCAAGGACAAAAATAGTACAACAAAAAGCACAACCACTGGCGGAAGGGTAGAAACGACATCGGATATTACCATCACTAAGAGCACAGTTGGTTCGCAAACTGCTAAAAATAACAGACTGTTCAAGATTAAGGAAGGGTTGGAGGGTTTTGTCCATGGTGTAAAACAGCGGAACAGGAACAAGACCCTGTCCTCTCATAAAAACGGAACCACTTCTCCTCAAGAGAGCACGTCTTCGGACACAACCAAATTCAGTCCGACTGAAGAGATTTTAACAGAACCTCCCAAAAGACCGACCTCTCAGACGACTGAACCCATAACCACCAGTTTTATGAAAGAAGTGGTCACTCCTACAGAGGGAAGCATTTTTAGACCAGAGACCACACATACAGAGGGGAGCTTAAAAAATAATAGCAAACTGTCCAGGTTTAAGGGCGGGTTTGGAGGGTTTGTCAACAGCGTAAAACAGAGGGGTCTTCCGTTTTCAAGAAACAAGACCAAGTCCAATCTAGGCACAAATGATACACATGTAACCCAGGATACAGAGACTAGTACCAAACCTGGTAATACAACCCCTGGAGAAACCAAGAGCACTTTAAGAGCAAGCAAATCTGAAACATTAATACAAAAGCTCAAGGACAACTATAATAAGGCCAGGGGATCAGGCAAGCTTAACAATAACACAAGTACTACAGAAACGGACAGAATAAGTACTACCACAGTGGGCCCACAAAATGACCGTGTGCACACCACCCTCTCCCTAAAACAGACGGAGCCTACAGTTTCAAGCAATTCTAAGTTGAGCACAACTGAAACATATTTAACCAAGGATACAATACAGACCGAAAGGACAGGTGTAAGCACAACAGCGGCAGCTCCTGCTGGAGTAACCAAGAGCACATCAAAACCTCCAGAAAAGTCAAGATATTACTTAAAGTCTGAAAAACTGAAACAAAAGTTTAATTTGCTCAAGAACAAAACAAAGAACTATTACAAGAGCAAGCACAATTCTACAAGCCAGGAATCTGACGTCAACTTACAATTGTCCATGGTAACCGCCCCCGAAGAAGATGATATATTAGTGCCAAGCTCAACCACAAGAGGTATAATAGATATACTCATTGATAAAATAGACAGAATAATAGAAAACTCAACTATGATTGATCCAGACACAAGATCCAGCACCATCAGTATTACCAGTGAGAGCACAGGTAATACACAAGTTGTTAAGAGTGAGAATAGGCTGTCCAAGATTAAGAAGGGCTTGAAGCGAATAGTCAAAGGGTCCAGGGAGAGTGAAGCGAGCACAACTCAGTCATATTTAACTCAGCACACAGATAAGACAAGCAAAGGCACCATGATAGAAAGGGCACACCTGAGCACTGAGAGTAGTAGTATATCTGGAGAGAGCAAGAGCACTTTAAAACCACCAAGCAGGTTTAAGAGTTTTATATCTGACAAATGGAAAAAACAGGCCAATTTGACCAAGAACAAAACTAATGAAAAAGGGAAAGCATTGAGCAAGCGCAATTCTGAGGATTACATAGTACCAGAATTGGACAGAATAAGCACTACTGAAAAGCCACAGACCAGCACTAAAGCGCCAAGCACAAATAAAACAGATGACAACATAAATGAACTTCTAAACAAGGTATCGGATATCAATTTATTGTCCTTGGTGGATAAAGTGACTGAATCTATCACCTTGCTATTAGCGCCAAGCACAACTCCAAAAAGTGTAAACAAACCTAAACGATCAAGAGCTTTGCTGGATAAAAGAAAGAATTTATTAGATCTTGTATAACATTGATCTTGATAACAATAATTTTAAAATTTAAGCTTGCTCAAACTTTAATTTAGAATAAATTATGAAAAAATTAAAAATGTACAAGCACATTAATTCATCAATAAAACGAGTTCCACTAGCACCAATTTAGTATCTTGCAACTCATTGCATTGACATATAATTTCAAATGGCTTTAAGACCAAGTTTACAGTCTTTCCACCTTGCTAACTTAACTTTGAATGCAAATTTTGAATAAACTATTTAAATTGATTTTATGTTAATTTCAATTCAATATTAACTACCAAGGGCATTCTGCACATCTGTAGAGCATAAATTGTGCTTGTCCTAATTAAAGGCAACTCAGAATGTAATTTAGATAACTGCACTGCCATAATGAGCCAGGATCAATAACCTAATACAATATAAACTATCACTATTTTCAAATTAGAATTCAATAGATCCCATGACAATTGAATGCGACGATCCCTGGACAATTTCAGACATACTGACTCATGACCTGACTCTGACATCTCAATCGATAGCAACAGAGGAAAGCCGTTCGGAAGAGTGGGAACAAAGCGTTTGTTTGATGTTTTTCTCTACACAATAGCCTTCATTGATATTCTAAAGAGCACACCATAAAGGACTGGTAGCTCTTTTAAAGTCAATTCAAAAGATCCCACTAAATAAGCTATGCTTGAATGGGGAGAGCCCTCAGAGCACATACACATACAAGTCATGTAAGTCAATGAAAGAGCACAGAATAGAGAAACATTTACTCTAAGAGCACTTCATTACAAGACATCTGTTTGTAGGGAACACACAAAAATTGGATTACCCAGGCCACTAATGCGCTCAATCCAATTGAAACAATATCAGCAATGATTAGGAGCGGCAGTCCACTTATGGTGTGCTGGACAATCAATTTAATAGGCTTTGAGTGCTATTATCTGATTATCTTTTATTGGATCCGATGTTTTACCACTCATTCTCTTCAACTGATTCTGATTTGTATGTGTTGTCAGCTCAGGACCTGATCTCGACGTCGGATCTCCTCTTCCTATCAATTGATTTGTTTTCTGCAAATTATTTATGAAAAGCAATGAAATCATTGAAACTGTTATTACTCTCTATTTTAATCTCATTTTGTTGTGAGAGCAGTCGTTCCCCACTTTATTCTATACACGCAATCCCTAGGCTCTCCCCCCTCGGCTCTGATGCTCATTCTCTCCCTTATCACCAGTAATGCACATTTCATATCCATTAGAACGGTATGTTGGAGCACCACCTCCTCGCTTCAGCGATCACCCGCCCTAATAGAACATGTAGAGAGGGTAGGGCCAGCACTTATGGACTATCAGATGGAGCCTATGATCCCAATAAACATTTCTCTTTTACGAGCGCCGAGTTTGAGCTTATATTAGGCTTTGCTTGTTTTAAATGATCATGCTCAATTAATTAATAATTATTAATTAATTAATGATCTAAAAACTAGCTAGGTGAACTAAAAAAGAAGTAATACCCAGGCCAAGCTCATCTCAGAAATAATTCCGACGACTCTAAACCTACAAACATTAGAAATTGTCTGGAAAGGAGCACAGGTGGTAAACGGCGGACCAATTACTGGTGACTTAAATATAAAGAATATTTCACTACAATTACTGTCGACACCGCATATGGAGGACTGCATAACAAAACATAACTATATCTTTGCCACGATTTAAGCCATTTATAAATAACCAAGGGTGTTCCGCGAAAAACTTCAATAAATTCAATTTTAAAAACTTTACAAGAGTGTAACTTCGGGTTTACCACCAGATACCGCTCCCTTCCCCAGAAAATACATATTTATTTAAAGCCAGACTTGTTGTAAAGACATCCCCTGCGGCCCTCCCATTATCGCATGCAATGTTTGGGCGGGTGTTTGATGAACCGAGAAGGCAATAATTGAAATAGATGTGCTGTGCAACACTGGTGATAACGAGCTGAAGAGCTAACACAGAGCACAGAATAAGTGAAATGAATGAAGAGAGGAACGACAGCTCACAATAAAAAAGAGTATAAAATAGAGAGTAATAACAGTTTCAATGATTTCATTGCTTTTCATAAATAATTTGCAGAAAACAAATCAATTGAGAGGAAAGAGGAGATCCGACGTCGAGATCAGGTCCTGAGCTGACAACACATACAAATCAGAATCAGTTGAAGTGAATGAGTGGTAAAACATCGGATCCAATAAAAGATAATCAGATAATAGCACTCAAAGCCTATTAAATTGATTGTCCAGCACACCATAAGTGGACTGCCGCTCCCAATCATCACGATATTGGTTCAATTAGGGCTAGCGCCAAATCTTTGGATTGCATTAGTGGCCTGGCTAATCTAATTTTGGTGTTCCTCGACAACAAACAGATGTCTTCTTATGAAGTGCTCTTAGAGTCCATTTTTCTCTATTCTGTGCTCTTTCATTGATAAAAGTTTGTGTGAGGGCTCCCCCACTGATGCATAACTTATTTAGTGGCATATTCTTGAATGGACTTTAAAAGAGCTACCAGTCCTTTATGGTGTGCTCTTTAGAATATCATTGAAAGCCATTGTCGCAAAAGACATCAAACAGCGCTTTGTTGCCTGTCTTCCGAACGGCTTTTCCTGTACTGCCGTCGATTGAGATGTCATGAGAGTCAGTAAGTCATGAGTCAGCACATCCCAAATTTGCCAGGGTGAAGCTCTCTCAATTGTGCTGGTATTTTGGCGAAAAATTGTATGCATAGAACTGACCCATGTTTACAAAGATTTAACTGATCTGTCTCCAAAATTTGAATGCAGGGCACAGAATAAGCGAACAGAATGGAGTGTCAGACGTCAGCTCACAATGAAATAAATTATAAAACAGAGTTTATTTTATTTTTTATTAAACCAAGAACCTATTCTTGCCAATGGAAGGAAGGAAGGAAAGTGCAGTAATACTGAGTGCGATGGACACACATTTGATACCAGTTCTCAAAACGGAATTCCTTTCGGAAGTATCTCAGAGTTTATGTTCGGAAAAGTCTAAAATGTGTATCACTTTAGAGAAAATCAATTGATTCCCGAAAATGGCCTCAAATTCAAAGACAATGAAAGAGATTTTGTCCGTTAAATCAGAGTTTTATAATTGAAGAGCCGCTGAGAGAGGAAGGGATGCACGAAAAGCATCGGCCCTTTTGTCACGACTATAGTCACGCGAAAACTACATTAAAGCCAAGGGTTTGTCAAAAGTTAAAAACCGAATAAATATTTAGTAAATGATTTTTTGTCTGAAAAATATTCTGTGCGAAAATATTATAAGAGGAATAGATTGAGTATAAACCCGACCATTGATGCACCACACAAAAGTACCATGCTTAAAAATATCATTATTAGCTTCCTGTTTTGGTCCAGTACAGAATACTGATTGGGGTCAGAATAATTATAGCATTAAAAACCGTTAGTAAAGTCCTAACGAATGAGTCAAATCTCGCGCTCTTTTGGACAATAAAACGGAGAATCCTATAGAAGTCAATGTAGAGCTCCCCCTAACTTTGCGTGAGCCCAGCCCTGCCCTCATTACATATAGTGTTTGGGCGGGTGTTTGATGAACCAAAGCGACAATAATGGATATGAGTGCTCTGCTGCGATAACGCACAGGGAGGAGAGAGAGAGAGAGAGAGAGAGAGAGAGAGAGAGAGAGAGAGACCGCGCAGTGGAAAATGAATTGTGTGGGGAACGACAGCACAGAATAAAATGAGAATTAAAGAGATTAATAATAGTTTCATTGCGTTTCATAAATAATTTGAGTGAAAACAAATGATTTGAGAGAAAGAGCAGATCCGAGAGTCAGATCCCAACTCCTGAGTGACAACAGTTCCCAAATCAGAACCACTTTAAGTGAAAGAGTAGCCAAACAACGGATCCGATAAAACATAATCAAATAATAGCACTCAAAACACATTAAATTGATTGCCAGCACACCATATGAGTAGTGCCGCTCCCAATCATCGCTATATTGTTTCAATTAGGGTGAGCTCCTAATCGACGGATCGCATTATAGGGCCAGGGTAATTGAATTTTGGTGTTCCCTACAAACAGATGTCTTGTAGTACTGGAGTGCTCTTAGAGTCAATGTTTTCTCTATTCTGTGTTCCTTTTTCATTGACTTCATGTGTCGGAGGCCTTCCCATTGATGCATAACTCATTTAGTGGGATCTTTTCTATAGACTTTAAAAGAGCTACCAGTCCTTTATGGTGTGCTCTCTAGAATATCAATGAAGGCTTTTGTGTCGCGAAAAACATCAAACAGCGCTTTGTTCGCACTCTTTCCGAACGGCTTTCCCTGAATTCCTGTCGATAGAGATGTCATGAGAGCGCCGGGTCATGAGTCAGCACATCGCAAATGAGCCAGGCAATCAAATTGTTATTCAAAACAAATTTCACCTAATTTGAAGATTATAACAACTTATCATGCATGATACAAATTCTTTAGAACCTTTTTAAGCTAGATAATCTTTGGAATTACGCACAGAATAATAGGAGAGAACTAAAAGTATGCTATTTTAGACGACTTTACTCAATATGTGTTTTGAATACCCGACACATTTGGTCTCAAACTTTATGACAGAATTGTCTTTCAATTAATCAAAAATGTGTTTCAATAAAAATGTTATTTCAATTAAAAACAATATTTCTATTCTAATAAAACATCTATTTATAGAATCAAGCATGGTAATCTCTGTTCCTGGTAATTTGTCAAGTTACCAAGCTCAGTTTTAATGATGTCATTCAGAAAATTCATCGAAAGTGAAGTCCTTTTTTCATTCATTAAAATAATTCTTTTAAACATTTATTTGATTATTTTGTTAATACTTTCCATAATTATATTCCTGTTCTTCGTTGAACTGAACGCCATTAAGAGCACTGGCGATGACCAGGGTATGAGTGAGTACAGCTTCTAGATTAATGATTCTAACTAACCAAGATCATTTAGGAATTCTTAGCCTTACGAGTGGAACAGCCGTCTGTCTCTTATTCACCATTGAATTGATTGCATTCAAAGCTATTTATAGCGAACAGCATTTGGTTATTACGGCTTATGTTGTGCTCACGTCTTGTGCTGTAATCAGTATTTACATAAAGTTGGGTCCTTTGTATGGCCTGACCCTAATGTTTGCCATAATCAGCTCAATCAAAATTACCCTGAGCACTATTTACATCTATTTAATAGTGATTAAGGAAAGAAGAGGAGAGTATACAGAAGTCAAACAACTAGAACTTCATATTTGAACAAGCTCACATTTATCAAGAATAACAAATTAAAATTAACAAGGACACTTTTATTCAAGAATTTTATAGAATTTTAATGAAAATTGATTAAACATGGTTAAATAGAATTAACTAAATAACCAGTAAATAAACCCAACCCAACCTAACCTAACCTAACCTAATCTTATCTAATCTAGTCTAGCTAATAATTATTCTGATTATATTCCACTCAGTGAGCTTAACTAGGTCAATATCTTGATTGATAGCCATGATAATGACCGCTCTAATAGGAAAGTACTCACCGCAAGACTAATAACATCCGAGGACTTCTTATTATCACCTCGGACAATATTAGTCTAACCGGGAGGACTACCGACAAGCATAAGTCTTCTCGACCCCAAGCATAACTTCTGTTAGCCCTGACCAGTGGCCGGCCTCTACAAGTCTAAACTTTACTTGTTATTAATCGTTTGAAGACAAGTAGTTATGAATTAAATGGAAGTTTTAGTCTTTAATTACATTTTAAAAACATCTGGGTTACTTAATTATGAATTTTGAGCTTGCAACTCCAACTTTTGTTGTTAAAGAAGTAATTACTTAGCTCAAAATTAGATTGCCTTGATCAGTAAGCATCTAATAATGCAATGATTTTGATCTAGACAAGTTTATTATTTTAGGGA
>JAQIYB010000279.1:0-13198 GCA_034699325.1 Oribatida sp. Gr-Ori-00743 | reverse complement strand
AGTTTATAATTAGTTTTGTTTTACTCAAACAAATTAACAATCGATTGCTTTATAATACAATTAATTATAATTAATGTAAAAATTAAATAACGTATTAAAAAAAGATTTTATGAATTCCTTATTCTTTTATTTTGATCGCAACTTATTCTGGATCTTAGTATTGATCTGAGTATTAGACTCCAGAACATACGTTCAGACGATTAGTTGGGGAGCAGATAGTAGGCAGAGGGCAGTGGACATTATCGTAAACAGACTGAACAGAATAAGACAGAGTCTGTCCAATACAGTGGCTGCAAATTTCCATTCGGATATGACTTCATGGATGTCATCCTGTCTTCGCATTCGGTTTGTTATGAATTTCATTTCAAAGAGGATTTCTTTAAGCTTTTTGTGTTGTATTGAACTCATGTTCACATATGGATGAGTCGGTGGCGAGTCATTCAAATAGTGATCGGCCGATAGGAGATCCGTTTCACCAATAATTGGTTGATTGTAGTTATGTTCAAAGCTTTGATCAGAAATATGATTGCAATGATTGCTAGTTCTATGGGTGCTATGGGTTAAGGCATTTATTTGACACTTTCTATTCAGTTCTGTAGTATGTATTGCATCCGTCGGATCGGATTCGTCCTCTAAAGTCAATATATTATCGAAATGTGTCCGACAATTACCCATCATTTCAAACTCCTTTCCATCTTTTTGCGGCAAATTATTCAGTTTACAGTCAACGACTTTATTACGAGGGGCAGTTCCAACAATGCGTCTTGGTGGCTTAATGCCATGTCTTTCCATTCTTAATATCCAGGGCAACCACTCCAACATCACTGCCTTCATCTGGGAATCAGAAAAATAATTGAGAGTCCATTCAGATGAGTGCGAAAAAGCAATTTCTGCCATAATTTACAATTTCGCTCATTTCGTGCGTTTCATAAGTTCTGTGATGAAAGTTAAGGACAACGACTGTCATCACAACCGAAAAGGCGACCATAACCATAATCGAGGCAAAATAGGCGGCTGAACACCACATTTAATGATAAAATCAACGAATCAATACATTTACTCATTTATATGGAAAATACTTTGAATACCTATTATTGAAATCGATTCAGAAGTGGCTGCAAAGAGAAAGTAATCTTGATCACTTATAAATCTAATGTTTCTTTTGTAGCTGAGGTCAAGTTAGTCATATTTATTCGATTCTTAGCATTAGATTTGATTTCTTCTCGAGGAATGGATTCAGGAATAGTAATAATTATAATAATGTGAGCAAGAGAAAATTACATTGAGATTAGCGCTCAAATTAATTCACCCTACTAAGTTTGTGGTTAACTCGTTTTTATGCATTAATGCTCTGTTAAATCAGTATTGCATTAATTATGTCTCAATTCCTTTCAAGACAAAGATATATATACTCGAGGATAGAATAATTATAGAAGTATTCACTCAATATATAAATGTAAATAGATTAGCAAGGCTACTTTTAAACTAAATATCCAATCGATGACTATTAAAGTATCCGATAAATTGCAAAAATTAAACAACATTTTGGAGTTTTGCGATTAAATCTATAAATCAAATGAATAAACGGGGAAAAGGAGGAAAAGGCACAAACCTGGAAGTATTTTTCCCAATTGGACTAAAAATACCTAAATTAGTGACAAGAGATTGGTTTAAATGAAATGTTTTATCAAATTAATTGGCGTTGAATTACAGTCATTGACAGCAATATAGTGACTCCTAATTGAAGTTTTTCTCCTGAATCGGGCGGTAATGAGAATCCCAATAAAGTCATTGAAGACAATATAATGCACGGAATTATCAAATTGAAGCCATAATAAAGAGTTCGTCTTCTGATATGAAGAGTGAATGTCACGTCAAAGTAGGGTTCGGGACAACAGTCGTAGTACTGAATATTACGTTTTCCCGGAGCGCCTGACAAAGTTGAGTAAAATTGATTTGTTCTTAAGATGGAGTACATCACTAACTTACCAATCAAAACCCATTCGCCATTTGGTAGAAAGGCTGACAGATCACCACTGCCTTCACCTGAAAGATTCAGGTCCAGAGCAAAGCCATCATAACTGAAAGTAAAAGCAAAGGGTTTTACTGAAAAGTTTTTAAATTTAATCTTTTGATACGACTTTAAAGAGCATCGAAAGAAAAATTCGGTTTTCAGTCAAATATTTTGAAAAAAGAATTTGTTTTAAATTCTGTTCAGAGATTTGAAACATTCAAATAAAAGTCTGACTTTCAATACAAATAATACACAAATTCATACAAATTGACATTTTCTGCATAAATATGCAATTATTCAAAGATTAAAAGATTAAAAGTTGTCCGAACATTTTATTCAGAAAAAGGTATTTAATAGAATAGATAAAAGGGAGCAGACATACGTCCAGCTGCCGAACTTCATTTTACATTTCTGGTCATCAAACGGGAACCAAGTGATATCAATGGAACAGGTGCTCTTGAACACTCCAGGCGGCACATATAGACATGACCCGTTGTAATTGACCACAACATTGGTTCGGAAAGTGCTGTCGAACTTCTCATCAGCACTAAAATCAATTTGAGACTTATTATTAAAGTAATCATGTACAAATAAAAAGCATAACCATTTAAAGGGACATCCACATACTGCAGTTATTATAGAATCTAGCAATTAAAATTCTTTGAGTGTTTGAATGAATTTCTTTAAACCTCTAAAATACTTAAACTTTAGAACTCTTTTAATGTTTTGAATTTTAAATCCAAAGAATATGTTTAGTTATGCACTGAATTAATGAGTTCTCTCAGGTTTCAACCATTACTACAAATGCGACAAACATTAAACAAATTACTATTTTTGAATACTTTACTATTATGTCAATATTAGTCTCAATCCTCACATTATTCTGTGTCCACACATTCTATAAACATTTCTTATATACAAATCCATACATTTGTGAACTGAGGATAGAATTAAGGAATAATATTCCAAATAAGAAGTCGTCTATAAATCAAACTCTGTTTGAATGTTTTCTCACATCAAATGCCTCGTTATTTGCCTAATATTCCGATTGAATCAATAAATTGGGTGTAAATAAATCATATTTGAATCCGGGTAATAATAAAAGATGTCAATAGAAATGAGATAAACTGTACATAAATGGAAATTCATTAAAAACCATCAATTATTTGATTGCTCGCAAAGTCTTGTTTTGGTTTTGAAGAAATGGTTAGAGTTTTAGAGTAAACAGACCTGTTATACATCAAAATATCCGGGATCCATATTTTATTGGTAGGAATTCTCAGATCCTTTACTCCTCCGTAATCTGAAGTATTCCATCGAAGGTTATGATCTGTCCATTCCTGACATACATAAAAGATTAAAATCAAATTCTCTGAAGACTTGGCTTCAAAGTTAGAATCGATAATAACATAAAAGTAAACTAAATTATAGCCAAAACTACTTTAATGCTATTTTTGCTAAGAAGCATTTCATTTGAGAATTCGCTTTCAAGTCTTGTACACATAGAGTAGAGAAATGTCATTTAGTTTTTCGTTTGCCTCGAATATTAATATGCATTTCTCTGGATTTCGCTCAGAGTTTCAAATTTTGAAAAATATTTCTTTAAATTTCCTCTGAAACTAATGCTGAAGAAAATTAAAGTGAAACCAATTCTGATGTTTTTCCACCGCTTTTATGAGATTTTTCTCAATAGCTTTTCTCTCGACTTTTAAATTTATTTCAATTTTACTTTTGCTTAGCATTGAATTTCAGTGCCATTGCTATCCATTCCATTCCTCTTCATTTCATTATGTATTTCATGACTTTTTCTCTTTTTCACTGAGAATTCCCTTCTCTTGAAGTTAAAGAATTTAAAATAATTTTGTTGTTAACAAAGAAAAGAATTCAATCAATTTCTCAGAGTTCGAGAGCTTTTAGATTTGAAAAATTGTGAAATCATTGAAATCATTGAAATCATTGAAATCATTGAAACCATTGTTTTTTGTATTTTAATGATTCAAATACATTCACAAAACAAATATTTCCAAAAGTACTTTATTTTTGCATTTTCATGAATTATTCAAATTTAGATTAAATTTCATAATGTTTTCAATCAAATGATGTAACACTACGTTAATGTCTTACAATCTATTATGAGATGTACCATGCCACTTTATAAGAAATGGTTGAGTTTGACCAACAATTTCAAAAGTAGCTTACATTAGCTAATGTATAATCTAGATAGTAGTGAACTGGCTCAATTATCAATTTCAATGGCGAGTGATTATGCAATCCTTGAGTTGCACTCGATTTGTGATATTATAAGACCTGTCTTTGAGTTAATCCACAATTAATTATTGAATATTGAGTAAAAGGAAGGCATTCCTTAAACCTTTTAAACCCATTTGAGTATAATATTATACATTTCTGTCTAAAGGATTAATTGTTAAACTAATTAAATTTTAATGAAATATGTGCTGAAGTGGAGCCCTATTTGTGAACAGAATCAATAAAATAAACATATTTTTAATTAATTCAATTAAATAATTTAAAAAAATAAGAATCCATTGAAATGTAATTTTAGTTTTAAATCGGTTTATAATTAATTTTTATTTCTATCAGAATTTGAAATTTCGAACTATTTTGACAAATATAATGAATAAAACAAAGTGCCAGCTATGGTTCTAGGTCAGTTTTATTGAAAAGTCATATAAAGGAGGTTTGTCTCCATAGACATAAAGTATGTCAACCTTTAAATCCAATGAATTTTAATAACTTTCAAATTATTTGATATAATTATGTGACAAAAGGTTTACTCACGAGTTTGAGCCACATATTTGTGATCAGTATTTGGTTTTTCTCATCCTGCAAATCAAATCAATTTGAAATTTGAAAAGTTGTTAAAAATTTACTTTAATTAAAATAAAAGTTTGGAATATTTGCTAATAAGAAAATTGTCCAAGCTAACTTTACGTATAATATTTAAAAATTTTAATTAAATTTTTTGACGAAAACTCTGTTTATTTAGCAATAATGACATATAGAAAGGTATCAGAGTTGCACAATGGGGTTACTCCCTAGAGTAAAGAAACGGGGAATTGAACCAGCTAAAATTTAACCAGAGTTGGAAAAAGGACACTGTGCAAAATGGCTAGAATTAACTCATTACATATTGTAAACCTAAGTTACCCCGAATAATTTAATATTATTTTACTCTTTAAAATAAAAACTACTAAGAATAGACTCTCTCTATAGGTCTGGCCATCCCTGATTTATTAAAAAAATGTACAATGAATGAAATATAATGTCATATTTTGTGTTCTTTACTTTTGATACATGTACTAGATCTATTTTATTTTGTTTGTAAAGTAAATTGAAAACACATGAATGCAATTCTCCATAAAATAAATGCTTCACAAAAATATTCATTAAAATCCTATTTATTTATAATTATGGCGTAATTTGAGACCAAAGCAAATAAAACTGCTTTTCAGGAGATATTAAACAATAAATATATCAAATTATAAAACTGTAAACCATCTAAAATATGTTGATAGGCAAGCTCAATTCTTCAAAATAAGGAGTGTTTTGGATTCTATTAATTATTTTCTTTATGCCCAAGTGTAAAAGAACATACCTTTACCCCTCATAGATCAATATCCTATTAACAATATTCAAGAAAGAGCTGAACTTATTTTCTTAAGTGTTCCCGAATCTATAATAAGAGTCTTCAGTTGTTTCGTGGAATAAAGAAGTCTTTCTTTCAGTGTTTTCATCCGTTTTACAAATGTTTTCAATGGATTTGAATAACAAAATAGCAGTCAATAAAAAGGAATTGCTTTCGTTTCTAAGACTTTCAATATATTCTCAACTAATCTAAGGATCTTAAAATTGATTGAACTTTTATGAACCGATACTACACTTCACTGATATTAACGTTGAGTTCGTTTAATTAAATCTATAAATAATGTAATTATAATTATCAATCAATGTTTTGTTAGAATTTAGGCCTTGCTCAATCGGCCTTTAACTTTGAAGTGAATTGAAAATCATATTAAGCATAAGTCTTGAGAAGTGAAAGGCTTTGGAAAAATGATGAATTTGATGGATCACTTTAGTTCACCACTTTGTGAATTCGTCTCACTTCTGGCTAATGACCCAAACTTTGTAAACAAAATTGTTTTATAAAATACTTTAAAGTTTTGTTATTATTATAAATAAAGAAAATAAATAATTTTAACCGCTTTTAGACTACATTTCAACGGATAACCAGGATATTTAAATATGAGTATCTTGGTCATAGTAGTATGAGTTGCCAAAGAGCACTCACCACATCAATAACTTGCTGTAGAGTTATTCCAAAGCGTACATTCAATGCCTGGGACTCGTTGGCGACGGGTCTTTCGAGTGGATTGTAATTTCTCAACAGATCCTTAATCAGTCGCCTTTCATGAGGTCCACAATTAGAATCTGGATCAAAATACAATTAAAAGAGACATGTCAATTGTGCAGAATTCTCACAGAATTTGATTGATTAGTTTATTCATGAAGATGCAAAAAATCTATTGACTGAACTAGGTCACCTTCTGACAAACAATTTTCTTTTATTGATCTAGATTAGATTGATTGATATATTGAACGAAAATTTCAAAAATTTAGCAAAAATAGAATTGTATGATAGAAAGGCCAGTCTTAAAGTCTGGACTCCACAAGTGAAAATATGAGTGAGCACTAAATCCACCTGTCGGTCCCTCCAATCCTTTTGATGAAGTATTGTCACATTCAATCAGAATTACATTTTAAATTCAACAAAAATATTGGCCAATATCTGACACTTTGTGGATATTTAATATAATTTATATATCAGGAGTCAACAAGGGGGGTTAATAAATCCTCTGAGTTTGAGATTTTGGCAAACATCTTGTTTCCCCTAACGTTTTCGAAATCCTCTTTATATACTCCTGAGTCGACCCCTGTTTTATATAAAATAGGTTTTGTCTGAATTACATCCAAAGAGACGACGAAACTATTGATATTTAATTTTTTAATTAACTATTTATTCGTATATTTAATTAAAGATTAAAATTAATAATTGAAAATGATCAAGGCAAAAGTCAAAATAAATTCTTTTCATTGATTAATTCAATGCAAATATTGTATAGAATTTACTGATTGGAGATTAGAGTCAACTTTCATATAGTAATCAACAAATTCTCAGACATTGACTGTAATTGAATTGAATTCTCCTTTAATTTATAAAAATTTAATCAAATCCTAAAAAGGAAGTCATAATTATCAATGCTGTCAAAGAAAATGGAGTTATAAGGATAGGGATAGTCTTCTCTGACATAAAATTAGTTTATTCGAGTATAAACTGAGCCCAACATTACTGAAGTCTAGTAAAAGATAGTCAAATAGGAGACAAATAGGAATAAACTTTGTTTTTAAGAAAATCCAGTTATCAGTAATGAGTTGTTTCACAACTCAACTAATCTGTGATAAACCGCTTTTCGCGGACCCACTGATGGATGGCTTCATTATTTTCTGACCGATTTTTTGGGAACTGTTTTTCAAAAATCTTCTTTTTTCCGGTCTATTGATTTTGGAAACTCTAAGGAATTTATTGTAAGGAATATAATCCAGTTTTGCAACTCATGTCAAAAACGTAAACTTTGAGACACTTGTGATATAAAGCAGTTTGTGCTGCAATTCATCGATTTAAGCACATCCTAACCAAACGACTCTATGATAAATACTATTGATTTGTTCATTGGGTGCTCTTTCTCTGCAAACAGACGTTTATTCAATTAACTCAAAGTTTGAAGAATTTGCTGATATAGTTATGGACTCGATTTCAGATTCGGACCAAACTCTCAATAGTTTGTGACAACAATTGGGTCAAAATAGTTGTTAAACTCATAATAGGTCTATAAGTGTGTGAGTGAAGGCCTCTTAGACCTCTTTCCGCTAAAGTATCTTCACGGGAATCGCTCATTAACTCAATAATGTTTGCTATCATATGATTGACTGTAAATTTCCGGTCAGAAAATAAGTTGAGGCGATCGGGGATTCACTTAATTTATCATAAGATACACGTCTTCGCCAGAATTGCTTTCATCACAAATGTATGAATCGATTTTATTTTCAATACGAGCTTCAGATTAAGCAAATATTTCGGTAGATTTGCCACAAAATTGATTGGTTCCATCAAAATAGCCATTCAAATGAAATTAATTCACGTTTGTTGAACGCATTCAATGGGTCTTAAAAGCAGATGAAAAATGATTTCCTTTTATTGTAGAAGAATATAAGTTTATGTGAAGGAATGTCTTTTTGTAGACAGTTTTGCTTTTGGACTGTAATAGAGCCAATCATTAAGTATTTATTGAATACGATTTTTCTCAATGAAATCAAAGCTGAAAATCAATTTCGGTTCAAACAATTTTTCGAGTCTTACAATCTTCGAGTAAATGTTCTTTGGATTCAATTCATCCCAAATCTAAACGCGAGTAAAGTTTTTAGTTATTTATATAAAAACCAATCTTTAGTTTTCTATTCCATTATCAGAAACTATGTCTACCATTAAGTAAAATACAGTTTTCTGGGCTTTTGTGGCAATCATTTTCCAAAGGATCGATTGATGAATGAATCTAGCAACTTCACTGTCCCTTTCAGATTATGACTACTCTTTTCATGTGTTTATTATTAAACTTTCTTTTTATACTAGCTTATTTAGCAATACTGCTTTAAACACAGTAATTATATCATAAAATTAGCAATCATTTTGCGTAACTTTACTTGGTTATAGAGTTCTAATTCAAGATTTGATTATCAGGAATGAGTAAGCAAATTTTCATTGAGTTTAATGCACAGAACTTTTGTGTATTTTTATCATCAATTGTATAATTGAATTATGTTTAGTGAATTTGTTTGCACTCAAAACCACTTAATTGTAAAATTTGCATAAATTTAGTCTCAATTCTATTCTATAACTAATTTTAATCAAATATATGCGGAAATCAAATAAAAATCGGTATTAGTTTTCATGAAATCCAATTAGAAATCACAAAATAAGAACATTTTGTATAATATTTTCATCAAAATCTGTTTGCCTTTGCATCAAATACAGCGCTAATGAATGGCAAGAATTAGAGATCAGGTGTTGAGACAAATCTGGAAATCTTTTGTGAAAATCAAATTAACATAAATTATAAGCTCTTGTCTTAGAGTTCTTAGAGTTCTTATAGTTATGATTGTAGTGATTGTAGTGATGGAGCAATGCTTCCACTTTCTCACAGATTTGATGCCATCAATTCGTTCCTCATTTCATTCCCTCCCACACAGAGAGTCTTCTTTCCAAGATTGCTTTCATTCCATTGTGTTTCTGATATTCTTATTCTTGAGGACAGCATATTTGCAGAGAGAGAGAGAGAGAGAGAGAGAGAGAGAGAGAGAGAGAGAGAGAGAGAGAGAGAGAGAGAGAGAGTCATAGATGGTATGAAACTATAATTTTATCGACTGTCGGAGTCCCTTATGACTCATGACTGAAGATTGAACCGAAACTATATGTTGAGACGATAAGCAAAGGATGATTGGAGTGAGACTCGGAGCAGAGCGTTGACTGCATTCTGAGCTGAGTTGCAATCGAATCAATGGAAGCAAATTTTGGTCTTAGAAAACATGGCTTTGTTTTGTTTGATGAGATAAACGCTTAATTCTGTTTCCACTAATTTCCTTCCAAACAATGCCCGCCAAATGTGTGCTGTCTATGACCCACACTATTGTTACAAACATTTTTCCGATCAATTATTCATATCGACCCAAAAATCTCTAATTATGTGCCGAAATAATTCCAATGAGCAAGCATAATTCTACTCTGAATGGCAAACCATCGTTTTAACCATTGCTTTAATATTTATTAGAACAAGATCCTTTATAATTTATTTAACTGTTATAATGAACAAATTAAATATTGATGAATTGATCAGGGTTATTAAGGAAATTACTTTAAACTCGTTTCCATTTTTGATTCTCAATTGAATTGATTTGAATTATTGTAACACAAAAGTCGTTTAGTTATAAATGAGTTGTGCCTTAAGTTAAGTACTTTTGACATTAAGCCCTCGAAATCCATGTTTTACGCCTCCATTAATAGCATTTGTGACAATCACAGCATAAATAGTGTCAAATGTGACGGTTATGGCACTGACTCCACATTACTGGCAATTATCTCTGTCGCTCATCTTCTGTCATAACTTTATTTAATTTCCTCGAATCTGTTTTCACAAAAATTTTGGGTTTAACTCATTTTATTTGTGTCTGAAAATCATTTTTTTTTGTTAATTTATTCATTGATTTTTACCCTATTTTTGCATTTTTTTGTTGGTTTCAATGAATAGAAAAATAATCTGTTTTTTAAGCTTTTTTATAGTGGAAGTGATACGGAAGTACACTATTTGGACTATACCCCGACTATACCCCCTTTGCTCATCACTGCTCCTCTAGTATTCTCGCAATTCTTAACCAAAAATCCAATCAATTGTTATATAAATCAAATTAATTTTATTTGTTTACGAATTGTCCACACAATAAGGACTGGTAATATAGAACCCTGATCGAATTTAGATCATGGGACTTATTCCGTGTGGATCTGAATAACTCATTTCATACCAATTCATCCATTTAGATGGTTGTGCGTCACTCGGACCTCAGTTTTCACAGAATTTATATAAAATTGAATTTATAGAAATGGCTCTAAAATTCTTGCTTGCTTATGTGATGGCTAAGGTCCGTGACTCAGGGGAGGGGTAAGAAAAAATATTTCTCAGAAGGGGTATAGTGGAGGGTATGACACAATGCCAAAACCTCGACAAACTTAGTGCTGTCTATAGACATAATATTTAAAAATAATTTGAAGCTCGAGGGGGACAGACTCTAGTCAATAGAGTCTAATGGCTAAAGATTTTTATGCTTTGCACTTAATTTCTATGAAATTTTAGGGGTTCTTCGATACCAAAAATCAGTGGATTTCAGGGAATATTTTGGCTATACCTTGGCCATCACTGCTTGCTTATCTATCAGGTCTTGATTAAAGCATTATTGTTTAATTAAATGTGATCGAGGTCACACACAAAACCACGTTTAAGTTTATCAGAGAACAAAAAGTTTGTGATTTAGATTTAATGCTTTCATTTTGAAAATATTTGTTTTTGGACTTTTCATTAACTTTTGTGAATAATTAAAAGACATTTTCTATTCAAAGATGTAATGAATTCAGTGATGGGTTTAATTAAATTGAAGAGAATTTCAAATTAATCTAAAAAATCCTTTAAATAAATAATCATTTATTTAATGATTTTTTTAATGAATTCTTTTTAATGAAAAATATTGGAATTTTGCGGCAAATTATTTACAAAATGAGACGAAATCTTAAATTAAAATATTAAATAAAAGATAGAAAAAAAGACGAAATATGTGTTTCCAAAGTATTGTAAATTAAGTAAGCACAATTACTAGATAATCAATTGAATCAAGAATCAGGGATAATCAAAGAGATGCAAGCCCTGAATTTTGGCCGTAAATGTCTGTATGGCGTTTGTATGGCATTCCTCTGCATTTTGTTTTCAAAATACTCTTCATCTCTATTCTAAAACTTGTAAAACATTTTAATTAATGCATCTTTAGATCAAATGGACCTGGATCCAAAATCAAGCATTTCAGCAGGGAAAGGGCTTAATGGGGTGTTTAAATGACAAAACTATATACTACATTCCTTCGGTAAGTCAAGTGAAAAATGAAGTCTTAAGAAATAATGAATGAAAACCCAAAATAAGAATTGTTTTGAATTTTGATTCGTTTTACACGAAGTGATGGAAACGAAAAACAGTTGAAATCGATTTGACTCTGAGTTTACAATTTGTGATAACACGAGTCATAACAGAGATAATAATTCTGTGCTTAACTTGTCTTTGGATTCTATAATTGACAGAACAATCTTTCTTCCCCTCACTTCAAATCGGCTGTAATTTATTTCATATGCTGTGCCTTTCGACCCGACGCTTGGCTGAACTTTCACTGTTAGCTACCATTTTATGTTCGTTTCTCCTATTTTTCATTTTCTTTCTTTCGCTTCATTTAATTTGAACTCAAATTTTTTGAATCTACTTTTGTATGATCTCTGAGGCTATGAGTAGTTTCCAAACAATTCTTAAATTGAAAATATTCTGAATTTCAAATGTTCCTCAAAATTAATTTAATTGATAGCAAATAAATAACCGAATAATAAATTGACTCCAAATTCACTCAGACATGAATTGCCAGAACCTGTATTATCGCCAGATTTTATCAAAGAATTCACCATGGAAATTGTTTAAAATCCAGACTCTGGTGCAGAACACTTTTGAAGGATAACTCAATTTGAAGACCACTAGAGATTGTACTTACTCATCTATTTTGTACAATAAATCGATTTATTTTTTGAAACATTTGATTCATTTAAAAAACAACAAACCATTCATCAAATGTAATAATAATGAGTCTTCCGATTGTAATATACAAATGAGTGATGGTTTGCAGTCCTTTCCATTTGTTTTGTGCGATAATAATTTCAATCATTTATTGATGTCTCGAATCAGAAATAAATTTTGTTTCAATGAAAGCAATTAATTTGAAAAGAGTTGAGGCATATGTCAGTTGTCTGTGAAATATCTGTGAAATACTAACCATTTGTTATCTCATAGATTATACGCCAAACAATATTTTTATGTCAAAATCTAAATCTAATGAGAATTTGTGTTTCAAAAGATTAAACTCGAAATATATTATCGAATTTTGAGTACATTCTCAGAGTCTGTTGATCCCAAACCGTTCTGAGTGGTACCCCTCTTCTAATCATGTCTTATACAGAAATGGTCAGATTTGTAACTCTATGGGTCAAGTCTAGGCTTGGTCAATTTAGGTGTATAACTTAATATTGGATTTGTCCTCTCGTTTTAACCTTGAAATAAGTTAAGATATGCCAAGAGATGGTTCTATCAAATTAACGGTAATTCAGTTTAAGTTTAATTTAAAGCCATTTTCGACAAAATGATCATTACATCAATCATTGAATAATTTGATTCGAGGACTAAAAATCCGATAAATGATTTGTCGGATGGCATTCATTTCAAGAAAAGAGCATTTCTTATCTCGAATGGAGTGTCGGTT
>JAQIYB010000278.1:0-13229 GCA_034699325.1 Oribatida sp. Gr-Ori-00743 | reverse complement strand
AAAAGAGAATTTTCAAATTCAAATGATTTGTTCGATACTTTTGGACGAAAACACAATTATCTGAGAATATCTTTGACTGAAAAATGTAACCTTCGATGTAAGTCAACAAACAATAAAATGGACGACAATTTTATTCTGCGGTCAATTTCCTTATAGGTTTATACTGTATGCCAGAGGAAGGCATAACACTCACCAAAAATTCGCTTCTTTTGAGCTCAGATGAAGTCAAAAGAATTTCCAATTTATTCGTTAAATCTCTTGGAGTGAATAAAATCCGTCTGACGGGAGGCGAACGTAAGCCTAATAAGCACTTCATAAAAGGGGATCAAAAGGATAGACCGTTTACTCCCATGGATTTTAGTTACCCAAGTCCTTGATGAGCAATTAGGGGTTTCCAAAATTTGCCTAGTTAAGGGTTTTGGCTTCAATCTCTTTGGTAAATCCCTGAAATAATTAATAAGAGCAAAAACATGAGTAAACAACCCCTACAGTGGCGGTCATCCCTTTTTGCAGACATTTAATTAATTGAAAATAACCCCAATTTCTTAGCGCTGATCCGCAGAGATATTATTGAAATTATTAGTCATTTATCAGAATTGAGAGAATTTGGACTCAAAACTATCGGAATGACAACAAACGGATTGGTTCTTGATAAAAAGTGTTTGGCACTAAAGCAAGCAGGTATAAGTGTATCCCTTTAAGTTAACTTTTAAAGGTTAGTTTTATTTTAGGATTAAATGCAATTAATATAAGCTTGGACACTTTAGTGCCGCAAAAGTTTGAATTGATTACACGAAGAAAGGGTTGGAATCAAGTAATGAAATCAATTGATAGCGCATTGAATGCAAACTTTGATTCAATTAAACTAAATTGTGTCGTAATTAAGGGATTCAATGAAAATGAAATCTTAGATTTTGTTGAACTCACTCGCAATCAGTCACTTGACGTCAGATTCATTGAATACATGCCTTTTGATGGCAACAAATGGAAGTCAGAAAAGTTAATGTCTTTCAAAGAAATGCTGACAACTATTAGAGACAAATATCCAGATTTGCAACAATTGGAACCAAAATTCAACGAAACCTCAAAAGCATATAAAGTGAGGGGTTTTTGTGGACAAATCGGTTTTATAACATCGATGACCGAAAACTTTTGCGGAACGTGTAATAGGATTAGGATTACAGCCGACGGAAACCTTAAAGTTTGTTATAATTCATTGACTTCTATATAATTTGTATGCTTTTAAACACACGAATGTCAATACAAAAGGTATGTCTATTTGGCAAAGAAGAGGTCTCATTACGAGATGCCATCCGTGAGGGCGCAGACGACCAATATTTAGCGCAAATTATTAGAAAAGCTTTGAATAATAAGCGAAAACAACACTCAGGTATTTGACCCAAACGTAAGACTAATGTTGAGTTTCTAATGAACGACATGAATGTCAGGTGCCTTCACTATCGCCAACACAAACAATAGGCCAATGATTCTTATCGGTGGGTAAAGAAAGTCGGACTCTGTCTGCAACTCATATATTTCGGATCTGACAGCACAACAGATGCGAAACTACAGCACCCGATCAACAGATTTCACTCATTTGGACTCGAAGTCAGGTCAACCGAAAATGGTTGACATCACAGATAAAAGTATGACTGCAAGAACGGCGACTGCTTTAGCCAGGGTTTGGGTGGGCGCACAGGTCTGCCAATTGATACAATCTAATCAACTGAAAAAAGGCAACGCTTTAAGTGTGGCCCAAATCGCAGGAATAATGGCAGCGAAGAACACTTCCAAATTAATACCTCTTTGCCATCAAATTCTTCTACAAAATGTTGCCATTGATTCCAAAGTTGACGAACAAAGTGAAGAGATTGTGGTCACCGCAGAAGTCAAGACAATATATCAGACGGGGGTTGAAATGGAAGCATTGGTTGCAGTCTCGACGGCGGCGCTCACTATATATGATATGTGCAAAGCTGTCAACCCTTTGATTGTCATCAAAGAGATCAGATTAAAGTCAAAGACCGGCGGAAAACGAGACATAAACGTTGAATAATCACTTCATTCGAATCGTCTCTTATTTTACATAAATTTAAATCACTTTCGAAATAACGAATAAAAATGTCATTAAATTAATCGAAACAAAAGTCGAATATAAAAATAGATGAAAATCGTTCGTCACTTAGTTTTGTCACTTATGGTGTATTTGTCATAATTCTTGGTCGGGTCGAAGGGTTCCCAACGACTGGCGGGAAATATATGTTTGTTGCGTTCGTACCAACTCCTGAGCAGAACCTTTCCGGCGTGTGATTCGTCTCTTTCGACAGTTATGTCTCCCATAAGTCGGACGTCTTCGTGAACATCGAAACTGAAGAGCGGTCCACTCTTTCCTCGAGCTTTGGTTACAATGAAATCATAAAATGTGTAGTGCTGTGGGATTATTAGGTCTTCCTTTATATACCTAATCAACAAATCAAAGCAAAAATAAATAAATGACAAACAAATCAATTGGTATAACAGACATGAGTTGGTCCGCAGTCACGGCTCGCAATTCGTGGAATTCTTTGCGTAAAGTTTCCAAAGCTTTTTGAAGGAATTGGTAGATACTGGTTCCTTTTTTCATGAGAACAGACCGCCGATGACCAGAACCATCCCAATAACTGAACGTCACTTCAATGTCTTCATCCTTAAGTTTTTCTTGTTTCTCAACCCATTCCTGTCTCAACTGTTCTCTGAGTCGGTTTTCCTCGTCTTCGCGCAGTCTATCGGGCAAAAAGCTGGTGTCCACGTCCGGATTCTTAACCATTTTCCGCTTCTTTTGCACCAAATCGAGGACTGAAGAACTAACTGAGGACTAAATCAGAAAAGTTATTAAAATAAATAAATGAGACAATCTTTGAAACGAACGGAATCGGAATCTTCAGAATTCATTGAATCCTTGGTATTGGAATCGCTTTCAATCTCTTTGCGTTTCATCGAGTCTTTACTGACTTCTTCTTCTTCTTCTTCTTTCTCTTCCTCTTCTTCTTCTTCTTCTTCCTCGTCGTCAAAATTGAAAGAAAGGGTTTGAATCTGTGAGAAGAGAACTAAAGAAATGATATTTGAAGGAAGTATTGAGAGACAAGACCTGTCTTTTTTGTCTTTCTTTCAGTTCTTGTTTATCATTGAGTTCTTTCATTTTGATTGACTCAGTCTTCAGAGCCAACTGTTTCTCTCGTTCTTTAACCAAATCTTCTTGTTTTGCTTTCATCTGATCCAAAGTGACTAAACCGACGGTAGAAGACTTAATCTGTTGTTCGATAGCGTCGTAATGTGTGGCAAATTTGGAGCCGATGTTTGACAGTTTCATTTCTTCCTCGATCTTCTTCTTCCTCAGCTCCAGCTCTTCCAAAGCCTTCTCTCTCTTCTTCTGAAGCTGAAGAGCTCTCCCGGCCTCAGAAGCGGCGCCCTTGTAGTGAGCCATCGCTTGTCTTCTGATTTAATTTAAGCAATTGTTTAACTCTTGGATCAAATGTAAGATTTGTTTATGTTTTGAAAAATAGTGAAACAAATTACGTCTGTTTTCAACAAAAGTTTGATTAAAAATCAGTGAACTGTAAGCGAGTCAACAGATTTCAATTGATCTCAAGAATAATAATTTGAGAAACAAAACAAAACTGTTTTTTAATTATTTAAATTATATGATTACATCTTTAATAAATTTTTTAGCAAACTGCCTGACAAAATTGATACTGATACGTCTAAAACGTGGATACATTGCTAACAAACTTAACTCATTCCTAAGTATAGTAATAAAGTATACTAAAGTATTGGTTAAGATGAGGCATAACCAAGCTCTTTGATTTCGGGGATTCAGATGAGGGCTTAACCAAAATTTATAAATAAAACTAATTATTAGAATTGTATAGAAATTTGTTTAAGAATGCACATGCCTATTTTAATCAACCTTAATCTCTATGAGAATGAAAAATTATCGAAATTGATCCTAGAACTTTTCAATCGCACAATTATAATAGGAATTGAGTTCAAATTTGGAAATAATGACTAAAATCGATAGAAATAATCACAAATTGAGTGAAAATCTGATTGAATCCAATGTTTTGTTGGAAACGAAAATCTAATTAAAATTACTATAATTTAATTTGTAGTCAGAATTGAGTGTATATGAGAGTAGACTATAAGAGAGTCCGTTTTGTAGACCATTGTAAGCGAAATACAATTTATTTGTCGATATAAACCATTCGAAGGCAAAACGAGTCTCTTATCGCTCGTAACCTATTGTGTGACCGATCGGTGGGCAGAACCACGTAATCACTTGTCATTTGGCGGTCTCTACTGAACACTGGGTTTATCACAGATTTCCAACTTTTGCCCCAAAAATACAGTTATTATCTGCCTTTCCTACGAATTGTTTATTTCAAATAATCATTCATTGCATACAAATTGTGAAAAATTTTTATTTGCGAAATGTGTCCCAAAACTAAAATAAAGTTTGATTTGCGAAATGTTTTATTCAATTTGTGTTCGGAATTACTTTTACTGACATTTGGACAGAAAATAAATTTTGTGGTAAACCACAGAAACATCACTATTTGTACAAAGATCTGATTTATTGTTATTTTTTCAAAGTGAGCAAGCAAAACGGGGATTTAACTCTTATTATGTGACAGAAGTTTAGTTTTTTAGTTAAGATATTGGACTGACATAAATGAGTTTGAAAATTGACCGAATGTTTTGCAATAGTTTGCAAGAGTATTGAACCACAAAAAGTGATCGATTAAAGCATTTTATTTAACATCAAATCCAATGGTTTTCACAGATCTGTTAAACTTTGAGTACAATAGGAGATAATAATTGGTGTCAAAGTCGAAGATGTATTGGTTTGAGTGCTTTTTTGCTCACTTATTAGAGAGGAGTGCATAGAGTGGTAGACAAGTGATCTACTTTTTAAATTAAGGCTATGGCCTGGTATAGGGATATTGTCGTTGGGTTAGGTAATCACTCATTGAGTTACCTAAATCTGGTGCTGTGATGTGGTAATCGTTTTGTGAACTAAAGTCAGACTTATGGCAAACTTGTTGTCAGTATTTGTTTGTCAGTTCCCACGAGAATAGCCTAATATTGTGTACAATCCATGCAATAAACTGTTGTACTCCTGTAACTCAATCGGCCTGAGATGTTGATGTCAATGCGAGTGCTACTATCGATGCCGACTGCATACGAACAGCACAGCGCTCTCCTCCAGTGAAGGACTGATTGCATACAGAGTTGAATTATTCAATGCTTTGAATGAACGACTGATTTATCTCTTGGTTGCCATCAATCAGATCGACTAAAATTAACTCAAATTTTCTATTGAATCTCATGAGACACCACTTATTAAATAAAGTGTATCCGGACTTTTGCTGAGAGAGAGAGAGAGAGAGAGAGAGAGAGAGAGAGAGACGACAATGTGATTATAGAGAGATAATAATGTTATTCTGTGCAGAGATAAGGTTTTTTCATTAATTTTATTCAATAATATCAGTTTTCTAATGGAGTAATAGAATGGTAATGCTTACAAGTTGCAGGGTGAGATAATACTTGAATCACACGAATTGATAAATTTGCCAAATTTTAATTATAGTTAGAGGACCACCATAAATGTCTGTATCCTATAATTAATTAATATCAGAGCAAATGTATTTTGAATCTCGATTTCTAATCGGAAAATATTCTGATTTTGAGTTTCTCTCAGAAGAGGATTAGTTGTAAAGTATTTAATGTAATGAAAAGAAATTACATTTTTGTTGCCCTGAGTCTAGTGATCGCAGTTTTCATTAATTATTTAAGAAATTCTTAACTTTCAGCCATACATTAGAAACGCTCGTGACTGACAAGATCTGAGGACTGGTAGATATCGGTTACAGCACTCTTCAACTGCTAACAGATATGGCATGTCTTTCATCTAAACTCTGATAATGAAAAACTTGAAATAACTTAAACTTATAGTAAACTCAAGTTTTCTTTAAAATTGAGAAAAGATATTAATTTTGTGGCTATAAAAAACTGTTATCTTGCTCAAATATCTGTTATCATGCTCAAATATCGAAATCGGCGAAACAAATAAAAATTCTGTGGATATCGCATATCATATCATTAGAGCGAAAATTTTTCTCAGAATTAAAATAAAATTTTAAAATGAGATAACATATATGCGAAGGACACACACCAGACAACAGCCCTTAACATTTTGATCCACCAGACTTTTTTTAACCACTCTAATTTTGCCGCAAGGTCCAACATTTCTGATTTCAACATTTATTAATGAAGTAATTTAAAGTTTCAATCTATTATGCTTAATTTATTCGGTGCTTGCTTTTAAACTTTGTGTCGAAATGCACAAAACTATCCCAGGTTATATAAATAAATAAAATTAAAAAGTAAACTTTCAATTTTATTCTTGTCATTTAATTTAACCCTGGTTCAAAATATCAAATCTATTATTAGTTGAATTTTGCAAACATTCAAAATATTCTTAGATTTTGAGTCGTAAGTAGAGGGCGTCCCCTAAAAGAGAACAGAATATTCTTTTTTAGCTGAAGATCGTTTGAAAAGAATAGCGATAAAGAGAAAAATAATCGGAATAGTTTTGAGAGAGAATGCGAGGGGAGTGCAGAGAATGCAATCGTTGGTTAGCGTTGAACAACAGGTGCATCAATGGATCCGATATTTCTTGAGAGCCACACGACAACACGTGCACCGCTTTCTTCCATGTCGTGGGAAAGTTGCGAAAGGGGAGGACAACCAATGGTCTGCAGACTATACGATGCCTGGATATTGCGTTGTGTGTGAGTTCTGGCGTCCCATTTATGCCGTCACTGAACGGGAAGATATACTGTACTCTGTATTTCACAAAAGGATAGGAGAAAAAAGTAGAAAACGTGCCGAAAGTAATAGTGACGAACTTAGGGCTCAATTCTTATGCCATTCAACAGTAAATACTATATATTTTATTCGACAATACACCGAATCCCGGGCCTCAACATTCCGATAACGAATGAGGAGAACAACCATTCCCTCCAATACAATGTTCCACTTCTTTTGAGAAATATATTTTATGTAAGCGCGTGGTATAAAATACGGGACATCATCTGTTTCGATGGCCTATCGATTATTTCTAAGCAAATATTTGTCAGTCGTTCCACTCATTCGATAGGTTCGCAAATAGTCTTCTGTTTGCGAGCATTCAATGGATTCGTTTCTTCACAATAATTGATTCGATGCTTAAAATACTTTTTAACTTTTCTCAAGAATTTTAAATCTGATTTCTTTGGAGAGTTTGGGTCCAAATCTTAAGCAAATAAACCGAATTATAGGCAAAAAGTTGTTATCGAAAAATTGTTTGGGAGTCTGAGAAAGAGTGGGACAAACGGAAAGACATATTTCGTTTGAATTCAAGCGTTCAAAATAGTAGTCACGGAATTCAATTGTCAATTATTGCGGTTATAATTTTGCGTTCGATATTATTGGTCTCCCACTTGAGTGCTGTGCTCTCAAACCTTAAGAGTAGAAGAAATAAATGCAAAAATATTTGACGCGAATAAAGTGCGCAACCAATTGATCAACAGTTTCAGTCGATTCCCACAACTGAGAGTGCAATCAGACATGTGATGAACTCGAGAATAGTCTTCTAAACTTGTTGGACATGGTTTGCATGGTTTGCATGTTTTCATTGCTTTAACATTCATTTGGTTTTTTATATTCTGCTTTCTATTAGTATTAATACGAGTTTTTCTATTGTATTGTATTCTTAGCAAAGACTCCGATTTTTTTCGCAACGTCTCTAATGTTTGCGATGTTTTGCAATTGTATAGCCTTATAGTGAGAGCGCTATTTAATCGCAACAACACTCGAAACAGTGGTTCCCACGCTTGTAGTCTTGATCTCAACTCTGTCTCTCACTCAATGTGTCCGTCCGTGCCTTCGATTGAATTTCGTACTGTTGTTTGTATTTCAATCCTAAGGCGATATTGAATTCAGAGCTTTTCACTGCTTTAATTGCAATCTGGATGTGTGTGCGCTCATCACTGGTAGCGGCTCCGCACATGAATGCCAAGCATTGCATTATTGCAAAACTTTTAATTGACATAATTTTCTATTAAATATGACCAAGAATTCAAATTCCTCAATACCTGCAAATTTTAAATTAGTAAAGAATTTATTTGTTAGTGAATGAGGCTACCTTGGTGACTCCTATTAATTAAAGAAACCAAATATCTCTTAGAAGAGAGTATGGAATTAAGTAATCGTATGTTCGATCAAATTATAGAAATGTTGTTCACATCCGATCGACTCATCAAAAGAGAGGAATATTATGAATGTTTCCATTTCTTTGTTATCAGTTTTATATTCGCAAATATATGTGAAAAGCGATTGCTATCAGACTTGAGTTAAAGCAAAACAATGATCGCATGTCTGCCTATCCTATGATTGTTGGCATCGTTTGACTCTTTTAACGAATCATTTATCAAACTTTTGGTTCTCACAGAGATTTGTTTTTACGACTAAATCCTATTAAAAGTAAATTCTTTTTATTTGGGAGTCTTTCAAAAGTTAACAAAAAGAATAATTAGTTAATGAGATAAGAATCGGATTCCCATCGGAATCGACAATCATTTGCGAATCGAAGCAAAAGTCAATGATTTCGCTGTTAATGGCATTCAAATAATTATACGACAATTGAAAAACAAAATACATAATCAGGATCTTAGTCTGCAGGTGACCAGTGGTTGCGCCGAAAGGGAAACTCCACTCCACTTGATTTTTCCCATACAAGTATTAGGCGATAGGGCGCACACACCTGGCATTGCGTCTGGCATTTAATCGTAACATTTCTAATTGAGTGACTGTGCGAACAGTGAAAGAGGAATCACTGAATCAGGGCTTCACTTATAGAGAGAGCGACTAAATAGCTTTATAGCGTTCACCTGTGCCATCGACAGAACCAGTGCCACAATCATGATTACTTCCTGCATATTTTTTGCCCACTTTCCACACAATAATGTTTAGCTTTAGTTACTCTCACTATTGTTTAGACGTAAAGCCAACGCACAGTAAGTTATCTTCAAATGTTTGACCTGCAAAAGAGTGGCTCACTCTCACTGCGAGCCCGGCACAGGCTGTACTTACTCCCCTCTCCCACACGTCATGGGAACGCGCATCAAAACTGATTCCCATCCCAAATACTGGCACAGTCTGTCTATTATAGTTGGAGCACATGAATATTGTCCCCAGTCATCCCCATTGATTCTTCAGTCATACCCCCAGAGCTGTGCTCTAAAATCACTTAAAAAGTGTGTGACGTCTCCTCAATATTGGGGGTCGGATTCAGGGATGTCTTATCTTTACAATATTGAACAGCTCGTGCTATGAACGGCATAAACAAGTCGCTGAATATCCACACTTTTTGAGATGTAAAAGACCCTTTCCTTTTCGTGTGTCAGACTGGAGGTGGACTTAACGGTGACAGAATGGGCACCGGGCAGGGGATCATCTCGGCACTTTTATTTTCTTTTTCACCGTTTGTCTGGTTTTCGATACTTTCTCTCAGTTTAAAATCGGAGAGAGAGAGAGAGAGAGAGAGAGAGAGAGAGAGAGAGAGAGAGAGAGAGAGAGAGAGAGAGAGTTTTGAAAGTATTAAGGCTAATCAAAAGTTGGAATGCATTGAAGTGTTGGACAAATGTAGTGTTGTTTGGCCACAATTTCAAACATTATTTGCAAAATCTAATCACACAATCATTATGTTAAGTGTAGGCGCTATCAAAAAATACATGCCATGTGTGCACTCAAGTGTGTCACATATCACACAACTGTCAATACAGTAATTATTTGCGGATTTAAAGTCTATGTGAATGAAAAGTTGATTGCAATTTATAAAAAGAGAGCTTTTTTGCGCTGACATTAAGTGGGCTTTTAGTTAGACTTAGGAACAGAATTGCATTGAATTTGTAGTTCCAAACAGTCGTTGAATGCTATTATAGAGAGAGAGAAAGAGAGGCAATCAAAATATGATTTGAGAATTACATGAATTAGATTTTCCGAGAAATACTTGCAAACAATAAATGGTTTTATAGTTTGAGACAAAACTGTTAATCATTTTGATTGAAATCAAATATTCAAAGCAAAGCAAATCGTGGGATGACTTATGAAAAGTGCGCTGATTTTGATGATCAGGTAATGAGCATAAGTCTCACCCAAATCTGGAATTGCGGTAATCATTCTTAAGTTAAAGGCTCTGCACTTATAGTTATAGCTGTAGTTTAGTATTTTGTATGACTGTTCCCACGACCCAACGATTTACAGGTCGGGCGCTGCACAACGGTATTGTAGGCGAGAGACCGCTCTCTCATCGCTTTCCAGATCTGATGGTGAGAAAGAGGAGGCGTTTATGTTGTAGTGCTTCCAACAGCAACCAATCGGGTGAGCGCTGCGCAGGGTTTGTGCTGTCGTACAGCAGGTGACAGTACATCCGCATCCCATCCACACTAATATCTGATGGTGTAGTGCAGGTCTCGTGCAGAACGTGATGCACAACACTCGTAGCATCAATAGACCAGTTGCTCAGACGTGTGTCAGACCTAAGGTGGACATACCTAATGGATACTTAATCATAAGAACCCAGTGCTAAGAAATAACTTTTATCAGTGGTTTTACGTCTAATTAGTAAATATTTCACTCAATTATTGTTTTCCAATAATTAAAGGCAAAAGTGTTTCGAAAGTAAAGAAAACTTTGCTTTCGATTCAAAAAAGTTTTTGGAAGTGAATTAAGTAATGAAAGTGTCGTCCAATTGCTCCATACAAGCGATGATGCAATTGAGTGACGGACACACACATACACCGCGCGCACAAACCACCGACGACGAGGCGCCCACACACTGTCATATGGCCAACCGGAAGAAGAGACGTGGCGTAAGTGTGACCACATTTATGATATAATAACAGATTGTCAACATTTTTGCCGACATTTCCTCTAATTTGTGTTTCAATCCATTGATAATTAGATGATAGAAAAGAGAAGAAGGGATCGGATTAACAACTCGTTGCTTGAGTTGCGACGTCTGGTTCCGGCGGCCTTTGAGAAACAGGGCTCAGCCAAACTCGAAAAGGCAGAGATTCTGCAGATGACTGTCGACCACTTGCGAACACTTCACTCAAAAGGTAATTATCGGCGAAACCCAAACATTTCTTAAGCTTTTTATATAATTTTATTTTCTCGTAAATCTATTTTATTCTGTTCTGCTTTGCGTTTGAATTCACACAAACTTTTTTGCACTCAAGTATTTGCAGAGATGGGCACAGAACCACACGCTTTTAGATGAGACGAAACACTCAAGTATAAATTATTCTTGCTAGTTTTCTCAAACTATTACTCAAATTACGGTTTATCTTATTTTGTTCAGAATTTGTGACAAAATATTGAATAATAAAACCTTTTTGAATCGGTTGCAAAAATTACCCCCACTATAAGACTGGACGTCTCTGTCAGTTAAGAGATCATTAGTTTTCTGTTCTATAGCTTTGATTTGAAAGGAGTCGCCAAAAGAGGATATAAAAGAGCTCTTAAAAGACTATTTCGTACGCTTTGAAAGAATGATTTCCTCTGAAAAACCTGATATCTTGAAAAAAGTGAAGTTTTGTTATTATTTTTGTTTCACAAATAATTTTATTTGAATTATTGTGTGTCTGGATATGTCTGTCCCACTCTGTAATCTGCGTTAAAGAGTTGAGCGACAAAGTCATAATTTTCTCGTCTAAAAATCATAGTCCGAGCGGTAATTGCATTGAATTTTTGATGCGATATAAAAGCATTTAAATTATATCTCATTAAACTTCACTTAAATATCAGATTTTCTATCATTTCTTTTGATTTTCTTATGATTTGTTTCACTTATTCAGTCCATCGAAGTGAGAGATAGAGTGAATGTAGCTTAGAATGGGGGTAATGAGCTGAGGCTGTGCTCCACCACAAGCTTTGCATAGCGCAACTTACTTTCCCTCTTTCCCACGCTCTGGCTGTGTGTGTGAGCTCTAGTCATACTCCAAATCAAATAACTTTCGTCTCACAAATTCTATGTATAGAGTAATCGGGTAATAATAGTAATGAGAGAGCGCTGAGAGAGAGAGAGAGAGTGAGTGAGTGAGTGAGAGAGAGAGAGAGAGAGAGAGAGAGAGAGAGAGAGAGAGAGAGAGAGAGAGAGAGAGAGAGTTTCTAACTTTTGCATACAATGAGATGTCATTTAATGCTTTAAGTGTGTTATGTATGCGTTGTTTTATTATGGCTCTACATTAGCCGTGGGAAAGGTATAGTTAAACTCGAGGAAGTGCTCATAAAGTGCTCTCATATAGCATTGAATACACGCGACTATTATTAGCGCTAATTATTTGAATCTTTAATTATGTTATTATTGATATGAAATACATTTCTGCGAAACATTAATAAAACAAAAGTAAAGAACAAAAACTCAATTATTTGTTTAAATTCTTGAATAGGTTTCGACACATTTTCATTTGATCCGCACAAGTTTGCCACAGACTACCACAGCATCGGTTTCCGCGAATGCGCTGCTGAAGTGGGTCGTTACCTTGTTGATAATGAAGGGATGGACCTACAGGACCCTCTCCGGTTACGTCTAATGAGTCATTTGCAGTGCTATTCGGCTCAAAGAGAATTGTCTCTGAAGTCAAACGCCACTCACACCGGTTGGAATCCCAGTGCTTTCTTAACTCCTACATATCCAACCCTTCCGACTACTCATAACACGGGTATGACATCATTGAGTTCTCTGTCTGGCGGATCGATGCCACTCCACGGCACTGCAGCCGTCTCGAGTCACTACACTCCGAACGGCTCTCACTTTCACCAGTCGTTAGTCGACGGTTCGAACATTTCTTCATTAAGCGGCCCTCAGATGATGTCAGTTCCCAAATCCAGTGGTTCTCCTCCTCCTATATCATCTTCATTGTGTTATCCGACATCCAGTGCCTCCACAATGACACCGAGCAGTAGTACCACTAACACCTATAACCCATACTTTTCCACTGGATATATGAGTTCTGGTTTTCCCGGTGCTAATGGTTCAGGACTTATGTCACAGCAGCAAAATGCGTCCGTAAAACATTACCGACCCTGGGGCGCTGAGCTCGTATATTGACAATTATATATATCGGACATTTGATAGGATAGAC
>JAQIYB010000277.1:0-13250 GCA_034699325.1 Oribatida sp. Gr-Ori-00743 | reverse complement strand
TTAGAGTTGTTTGGCTCTCGTTTTCACTTCAATTCACACTTTAAGACTTCAAGTCTTTCCTTTCCTTTTCTCACAAAAGTTATCCAAATGTTGAAAATAAGTCAAGTTTTGGACCAAAAAGATGTAATAATTGGTTAATTTGATAATTTTTGTGCACTACTCTTAAAATTACATTTTGAATACCCTTATAATTAGTCGAATGTATGGATGAGTGGCTTAAGTTATTCTTAATCATATATTTTTTATCGAATTTACAAAAGTAGATAGTATCTACTAGATACTACATGTATACTTTGTATTTGCTATAGATAGACTGTTACTAGCTCAAACTCAAAATCTCCTTTTATTTTCACCGGAAGTTTTGATTTTGAAATATGTTTTACTCCAAAAATTTTAAATCAAATCAAACAATAATTCTCCAAATGTTTTGATTATTGAAGTGTTGGACAACTCTCTGACTAAACATTTGTTTTAATATTAAGCTTTCAATCAAATCAAAAATGATTTTTCAAATAATTTTATTTTAAACCAAAATATTTATAGTTTTCAAAAAATACTTTAAGTAAAAGCGTTTAAATGTTTGACTATTGAGTTGATGTCCTATTTTAGTGGGGGCTTCACTTTAGGCACTTTTAAGAGTTCATTGTTCTTATAATTAATTTTGAAAAGTGATTGAAATCTGGTAATCTGATTGTCTGTTTGTCAAATTGGGTTTGAAACTAATGAGGAACCGGCGGTTGAATATAACTTTCACTAAATTTCTTTGGGAACGCATCAAAGAACAGATTTTTAATTATTCAATAGACTGTGTAACAAAAGAATGAGCATGGTCTTTCATTAAAATCATTTTAATCATAGAAAGTATTTTATAAAATTTAATGAAAATTTCATCAATTAATTAGAGATATAAATAATTTGTTTGTTTTTTGGAAAATTTAAAATTTGATTGATAAATTGACAAGGGCAGTTCTATGGTAATTCAATTCATATACTAACTATTTGTTCATGTTGAAATGAACATGGTCAATGGTCTCTTCAATTCTATTAATTTTAATTATTTGAGATAAAAATATTGAGATATTCTAAAAATAGTCGACATTTTGGACACAATTTCCGCTAAAATGATGAATAATTTAGTGAACACAAGTTTATTGATGTAGTGCTCAATCGGTTGATCCCTTGTCTGGCATTTGAATATAATATTGATATAAAATTGGAAGAATACTCTGTTGTAAAAGTTAATTAGTATCATGGTATAAAATTACTTCTGGAATAACATCTTGGTTGTTCTTTTAGTGTTTAGTAAAAATATTTAAGAAAAATCTAAGCAATCATTTGTTTATCAAAATAGAGATTAAGAGAAACTATGGATGAGATTCGGGTGATTCCAACTTCTGCCACATCAGGCCTTTGAAGAAGTGGTGACTTCTTATCTGATTGTAGGCATTCCTTTTGTATCCGAGTCTATTTTCGGGAATCTAATCAAAAATGACTTATAAATGAGGGAACCATTAATTGCTGAGTTTACTTACGGCCACTAATATTTCGGACAATAGGCTTTGAGCGCCGACTGATTCCATGTTTGACAACATTTTCGGAATTCCTTCGACAACTGAATCAACAGTTATTTTGTGAGTCAAAACACTTTATATTCAATAGAATTACCTCTTAATAGGACTTCAGTATTGATTTCATTGTCTTCTGTTATTTGTCTTTTATCACAATATAAGTCGAGAGGAGTGTTTCCGATCAACATTTCCATAAGAATAATACCGAAGCTCCACCAGTCCGCCTCTTTTCCATATTCCTTGCCCTTAGAATCAATAGATTCCGGTTATTTAATAATTGTTGGAACGAATATTGGTTAAATACCTGGATGATCTCAGGCGCCAAATAACTACATTCACCGAACGGATGACAACTGAGTTCACAGAGTTTTGAGTTTTCAAAGTCGCAAAGTCTTAGTCGACCCGACTTTTCAATTAGTATAGAATCGGGGGAAAGACTTCTGTGCAAAATTCCATTACTATGTAAGACATTCAGAGCAATAACCAACTGTCCACTAAGGTATTTCACCACTTCTTCTGGAAGAGGAGCGCTTTTTATGACAACACTCAGAGAGACGGCATCTCTAATATGTTCGGATACGAAACAATAGGCGGCTTCGGTTTCGAAGAAACCTTTGAGGGCTATAGTGTATGGATGTGCTGACACCTTCTGCCACACCAGACGCTCGTTCATAACTTTTTTCCAGCCGGAGTTGGTTTTTCTCATGTGTGCCTTCCATACGACTTTCATGACTCCCTCATCATTAGTCTTATTATGAGTAATGGTCTGGCAGTTGGCAAACTTTCCTCCATAGTCGGGTCCCAACAACCCCTCTATCTTTGTCTGTTGACACGACCAAATACTGTAACTTAAATCCATTTGAATTGTGCCAATACTTTCGTCTGTGGCCTAAATAACAGCAAAAGAGAAGTGACGACAGTTTTAGTTCAATACTGAAACTGATTAAGTCTTTCATTGATTTAATATTAGCTCAAAATTAAGGCAACTCTTTATAATCCGTGCGATTCTGCTCTAAAAACACACATAACTTGACTGCAGTGAAATCCGTTGCAAATCATTAGTTTTAATACTAATTCTAAGAATATTCTGATAAATAATCTGCTAGATTAATTTTCATATCAAATAGTGAATACCATTTTCTGCCAATCTATTCCTGCAAAGAAGGGGTGTTCCTTCATGGCCTTAATTCCTACGTCTTTGTGCCATTTGAGACGTTTAGCCGGATCCTATTTCATAATATGCAATATAAGTTAGGAAACCATAAGTTAATGCAAAATGTGTTGAAATTATCGTTACTTTTTCGAGAAATGCCGACAAAATACTAAAAGCATTTCGGGATAAATGTTCCGGATAGTCTATTGGCGACCTAATAATGTCTGAAATGAGATATTCAAATGAGACAATATTGGGAGGAATATTGATCGTTACCATCGATCGCTTCTTTACAGCCCTCTTTCGAAATATCTCTTAACAACGTTTGAATACAATTGTGTTGAGAAAGAAATGTCTTTCCCGTCAGTAATTGATAGAGACAACAGCCTACAGACCACCAATCAGACGGAGGCTCTAAATATTATAAATTACATTTGAGAATCAGCTTAGAATTGGTTTGAATTGTTATTTATGTTTATTTAATTTATTGATAATTGAGTGCATAATTACCATAAGTTTCTCCTTTCAAAGTTTCTGGTGCTATAAACGGATATTTGAGTCGTTTAATAACATCCAATTCGAAAGGACATCCCCGTTGCTATGTGTGAGCAGATTATAAGTTAGTCATTATTAATGATTCCTTAATTAACTTTTGAAAAATTCTAATCCATTTCGTTATCGCATTAAATGTCAATAAACTTTGCAAAAAATGAAATGAAAGGCAATTCTAATTACAAGATTACATTCTATTAGTTATATCGAGAGTTCAATAATTGAACGAATCGTTGCTTTTTTCAGAAGGAAATTGAAAAATAACTAAGATTTAAAAATTATACATGGCTAATTAATGTCAGGGAATTGGCAGAGAGTTTAACTTTGAGAAGAGATTGTTCAGTGATTTCATTATTATTTATAACATTTTTTTATTGAATTTATGAGAAATATAAGCAATCAATTTGTCTCGAATTCAATGCCAAATATTTTTGTGGCATATAATCAGTTAATGGAATAAATGGGTGCAGACCTTGCAAGTGCTTAAATCAGTGATCCGAACTCGTCCTCTCCAATCTAGTGAGATTTGTTCTGTATTGAGGCATCGGTGAACTAGGTTATTCTCGTGCAGTTGAGACAATGCAAGTATAATCTGTGCGCCAATGGCACACACATCACTTTCTTTAAGAGGAACGTTGTCTGCTATCAATGATTTCAGTGAAATGCTTGGAATGTCATCCGATAAAAAGCATGACCTGAGCGCAGAATGCGGTAAAACATTATATAAAATACACTTTTCTTAATATTTTGTAATGAAAATCAAAATATGAGATAAAAGAGCGAAAAGCCGTCAAAAGCCGTGAAAACCCAATTTGTATTCAATTTAATTAAAACATAATTTCTTAAAAAATATGTCGACTTTTATAACGTTTTTATAAACATTTGATTCCATTTATAAGATTTAAAATTAATAGAAATATAATTGAATTGAACGGCACTAACCTGTTCTCAAGTTCAACGTTTCCGAATATCGGGTGAAAGTTTGGATGCATTGACACCACTCTAAGCCAACAACACTTCTTGTTCTTCTGTTTTTGGTATGAAAATGTACACTGCTTAGTTTAAATTACATTTTGTTAAACCAACAAATTATCCGACACTTAAAAATAATATGAATTACTAAGAAAACAAACCTAGATATGAGTTGAATTTGCTCGGTTAGCTTTAGTTAGGACTTCTGATATTCCTTAACACAAATATTAAATGATTTAACTTTCATTTAATACAAATTTGACTAAACTTTGTAATAATAAACTAAATTCACAATTAATTAATTTAATCGAATTGAAGACAACAATAAAATAATGATTTTCTCGTCGTTTCAATATTTGTTTCAATTCATACGAAAATCTTTGGCTCTAAAGTTAAATGAATTTAGTTTTTCAATACTAAACTCTAAGGTTTTATATAAAACTCGTTGATTGTCAGCTCAACATTTTAAGTGAGTTTGCGAACAGAGCCTCTCATGCATTCAGTTTTAACAGAATATTTTTGTATTCTGTGAGAGAGGAGAGTCAGACAGATTTGACACAGACTCAATGGCGTCTCTCTCTCTCTCTCTCTCTCTCTCTCTCTCTCTCTCTCTCTCTCTCTCTCTCTCTCTCTCTCGTCATAAAGTGCTGGTTGGAAGAGGAGAAAAATGATGTTAGGCAAGATTTATATATGATTTCATTCTGATGCGGGCATTCCCTGTTTTGAGCGGTTTATAATGTATTCTCTGAGAAGAGATTGCAGTAAAGATACCCAACTCTTAGACACTAATAAATATATAATTCGTAACCGAAATGAATTCATTTATTATATTTATATTATTATATGAAAACTTGAGTTAATAATTAGGAAATGAAAAAGAGCTGACATTTGTTATATTTTTAGAAAATGAATGTCTCGAAAAACTGCTCTTCATTTCAATCAATGTCTTTTCGGTCTCTTATTATTTGATTATTAATTTTACTTCTAATTCATGGGGTATTCACTGAAATACAGTGTATTAATCATAAGCTAAATGAATGCTTATTCATGAATGATATGTTCAATAGTGTACAAAAGTTACATGTATATTTCTAAATGTCATAATTTATCTCTTTATATCTCTCCTATTTAGCTAGTTCAAGTTTTAAAGATGAGCGTTAGTATCCATGCGGTTAATTGTATCGAATTATATTTTATACAAATATAAAGTTTATGAAAATCCAGTTGAATCCAGTAAAAAAAGGAACTCATAATTTTTTCTTTGAAAGTTTTCATATGAGTTCCTCGTTTTTCGGATCGATTTGAGATATAAGTAGGGTTGGCTCCATTACAAGGTTTGTATGATACAAGGCAAAAATAAAAGACACCAAAGCATCATTCTTATATTAAACCAAATTGCCTAGCACATTCTTCAATATTTTACATTTTTAGAAGTTAGAATTAAATATTAATAGAATAAACTTCTGACTCAATTTCTCTCATTATAATCATATTTTGGTTTATTAAAAATTAAAGTTGGACCTATTTATTCTCTGCTTGATACAATTAATTTTATATCTAAAGCTTAGAAAAGAATATCATTGAATGCTTCTTGGTTATTGTTGTAGATTTAATGGAAAATCCAAAAAGGGTTGGCCCATACATTTTAAAGACTGTATTTTTGCAACCCTTATATTTATAAGTTATACAAAAACAGGAGTTTAAAGTCTTTTTAAAAGGACCTCAAATGAGAATAAATACGAATTAATTATGTGTTAAGAAATCAATTATAAAACATATGATTTTTTCAAAGTCTTATGACCTGATCATTGATAAACGGGTGTATAAAAGGGGTTAAATTAATTATCTCAAGTTTTTCCCAATTTATACAAATGTGAGCTTAAATTAAATTTATTCAAAATTTAATTACCGAATTCTCTAGCGTATTACGGCATGCCGTCTTATGTGAGGGGTCCACGACTTCAGTAGAGTTTAAAATAGCCTGTCGTGTTACCTAGGTAGTACGACACCCCCTCTTAGAGACTGAGATAAGACGACATGTCGTTATATCTCATAGTAATAGCAATGAATGTATTTATTCTTAAATTCAATGACTAATTATACATTCAAAACACAAAACACAGATTTGTTTCCATTTAAAACTTTACTAAAGTTTTGAGCAAACTTTTGATATTTGACTCATTATTTCAGTCAAAACTGGGTGACGTCTTACCTAGGTAGTACGCCACCTTCTCTAAGAAACTTACATAAGACGGCATGCCGTAATACGCTAGAGAATTCGGTAACTCTTTTAAACTGTGGTTTTGAGTCGATAGGGTTAAGACGTCTAAATATATTTGGATAAATCCATTCCGATTGAATTTAATAATAAAAATGAGAAGGAGCAAATTTAATTTGTAACCAATTTGTGGCAATATTTAAGTAAAAACTAGTTTTTCTTAACCCTTTTCCACTTCTGATGATTTGGATTTGGATTTTATGAAATTTGATTTTAATTTTAAGACATGTCATCTCTGTTTCCAATACTGGTTTGATCCTCAATTATTGTCAACAAGTTACTTTTTAAAACAAATATTTGTTCAAATATTGTAAACAATACTTAGAAAAGTGGACTCAAAACCAAAACTAATTCAGTTTTTTTCTGAAAAATTTCAAAAGTGTTTTTTGATGGAAAACAAGTTGTTATCCAATTGATCTGTCACCAAATGACGAAAGATAATCTGCGTCATCAAACCTATGATGTCATCAAATCACTTGTTTGATATTCTGTGCGCTCACAAACCCATTCAATCAGCATTAAATAATCTATAACATTCTCATTAATTGTGTTAAAATACATTTTTAAAACATCCAGGTCATCAATATTCGTGTTGTTTTTAGTTGAAATAAATTCTTGTTTAAATAACAACGAATAATTGACGTAATCATCATAACAACAAATTGAACCATGATGCATCCTCAATCCTCAAAGATGACTTCAATATATATCATCCTTATATATTTTGAAGCAGGTTCAATTTATTGCTATGATTAGCATTAGAATTGAGTAGAATTTGATTATTATTGGTTTGAATGCCATAAATAGAGGTATAATCGGCTGATTATAAATATAAATAGCCTTTCATTGAGTGGAAATGTTGTCACTCATTAATAATTACTTTATATTACTTATTGTCTAACATTAAACAGGAAGAAGGAACAAGGTAGTATGAGCTACTGCTTAAAAGTCAATGGTAAGTGGAAGGAGCCAACTGAGGCTGAATCTGTTTAATTTGACAAGGCTAATTCTAAAATTAAAAGATGATATTTGAAGCATCGAAATGAAGGAATAGAGAATTGCATGCTTGCCATGCCCTTGCTCACATCTACAAATATTTATGTGCACTCAATAATTAATTTACCTGAGAATCGGTGGCAATAAAATCGATCGATTGATATGATCTCAACGATAATAAGGCTTTTTCGACATTAAAGCCAAATATTTCACCGCATTATTGCAACTGAGATCACAACTTGTTTTCCAAAAGAGATGTGGGCACAGAATAATCGATGACTAAAGAAATAATGCAACAAATGATTGTCGCGTGACATCAAATGCTCTTATTTACTGTTATTCGTTAATTGCGTTTAACTTTTAGGCTCAGGATTTTTAATGCGAGAATATTCTGGAGACGACCCTATCGTTTGATATGAGATAAATAATTGACAACTAATTAACATTCCTTTGTTTCCAATCATTTGGTTTTCATTTTCTCAAATACGCTTTTGACTATTCTTTTTTAAAATTGACTCTGATTAAATTCAATTCGGGTTAACCTCAAATTGTGGCCACTTTTAGATATTCTGTGAATGCCTTCTCCAAACTAACTACTTAACCATGGATAAATATAACTGATCTTATCTTGACAAGACTTATATTCTTTTTCTAAAAGACAATTTGTGCCAAAAAACCGTTTAATTGAAATGCATTTCGGATTGTATTCTAAAAATATTTATTAACCGATTTCTAAATATATTTCATATTCAAAACCAATTTCACTAAACTGTCTATTAATTGACATTTCCTTATAAATGACTAATTTTTCGGCGAAATTGTATTCAGTTAACTGGCATTCGGTCAAAAGCGGTGAAACCATAAATATCAAATAGTACATCCCTTGGTTAATGCTTATATGCATAGCAATGATAACCAAGTAATCCAAAATAAATTACAAAGTTTAATTTACAAGTCACTAAATCTAGGTGGATATCCACCAAATACAAATTAGTATTGGTAGTAGTATGAGCATGGTTAACGATCTTTTTGCATTAAAAATTAAAGCTCAAAATCTTGTCATTGGAATCGAGTCGATTGGATCCGTGGTCTGAATATAAGTAAAGAATCAAATAATTGAATTATGCGATAAAAGTGTTGCGAAACCAAATATTGAATAATTCAATTTGAATTGGAAAAAGCTGAACATGGACCAATTAATAATGTTCTTTCAAGTAATACGTGTACATGAGATGATAGACGACAAAAATGACATTTATCACACTCTCACTGTGATAACCAATTCTCAATTTTAAAATATGAGTTAACAAATTTACTTTTGAAGTTAAGGACATTTGAATCAATTGAATATATTTATAGCACACTATTAATGAAAATTAATTACTTTACCTTCGAGTTTATGATGTCTTTCGAGTCAATCATATTTCAAACACAGATTTTATTAATGTTTTATCATTAAAAAGAATTTAATACTAGTTATGAAGGTTTGGTTCAAATGTCGAAATCACTTTTTAAACTCCTCTTATTCGTCAAAAAAGATTATATAATTGGTATTAATATTAGTTTTATTCGGATTAATGTTAAAATAAATAAACATTTTATTCAATCCTATTTTGAAACACATTTTCACACAATTGAGGAAATTAAGTAAGTTTTTAGCGATTAGTTACTTGAAAGAACACTTTTAGTTTAATCTTGGTTATAACTATAATAGAGACATCATGTACACTATAAATAGAACCATTAGATTGATCAAGGACTAACTGTAAAAATGATAGACAATCAAAGTCTGTGCAAATATCATAATCACTTCAAAGACCATTAAAACCCAAAATACTATTTTAATTTAATTTCTATTATTTCATTGATTTTTTCGAAAACTGTCCTTCAAAATAATGACCTAGTCTAAACAAGATAGAAAAACTATTAGTTTATCGTAAGTGTTGCTTGGTCGGTCATTAATGAAATTATTGTGACATTTCGTTATTCTTTATTGTTTACTCAGAATATCGGTCACAACAAAACAAGGACTGGTAGGCACTCAAACATCAAATAATATAATTAATGGAATAGATTTGGCAATAAATGAGACTTCGATTCAGACATTGAATGTCCTGTTTGTTAAAAGACTAATTTTAGCGATTAGCTAGCTCATATCATTGAAACACTTGGTTTTTGCTGAAATAATGACAATTTGTTTATTTTTATTTGAAATCATTTGAAAGAATATTCTATTTATATATTTTTGTATATATTTAGTGAATACAATATTTTTAGACCCGTTTCTCAAATACAAGTATAGACCTGTCCTTAGGTTGAAGTGAGAGACCAAACGTATCCTCAAAAGTTAATACCTTACCATTTGGCGCACGGATTGAGTATCTCTGCAAGAGTGATGTCAAATACAAGAACACTTCTACCCGGCCTAATGTCTCGCCAGCACACGACCGCTTACCTATTAATTAATTAAATACAGAATTAATTAAGTATTCTGCTCTTCAAACTTTAATTTATATTCTGTTTGAAGTATAAATTGAAGGATCATTTAATTAATTAAGTGTCATGATCATTTATTATTAGCCGTCTGTTAAGAATTCTGACAAAAGGTTAACATTTTATTGTTTTTATAGTATTTTATAAATAAAAAGAATTCTTTGATAAAAAAAGAAAATACGAATAATTGAAATGTCCTTTGAATTGATTTAATTGTTTGACTCAGAATAGAATGCAATGAAATCTTTATCTTTTATATGAGATAATCAATAATTTGTAGGATTAATGTCAACTAAGAGTCAATATTTGAATTGAGATGACATCAAAAGCCTTTTGTAATTATCTAAATTTGTCTGATTTACGTAAATGTTGTGTAAATGACAGATCCATTGGGAATATACCCCACGAGTAGAGGCTTATGAAAGTCTAATATAATTTTGATACTTCAATAAGAATTGCATTAAATGTATAAACGGGTGAATTTGAAAATTAATTTTAGAAATTAAATCGATTTTGTAAAAACCTGATTTTGAAATTATTTTTAATATTAAAGGAAAGGGATCTAAAGTTAATCCTCGAATTTAAATAAAAATTGATTTAAAAAAAGTTTATCATTTTCCTCATCAAATTCAATGCCAAACCGATTCCAGGGAATAATGGGATAAATTGATAGACAGTGAAAACCAAAAACCATATATTTGACTGATAGACAGTTTCACTTAATTTATTGATTGAAATAATAGCCTTGAATTGGACTCTCATTACATGAATTATAAGAATAATAATTTAATATCCGATTGAATTCAACCCAAAAGCTGTTATTTAATGGATTAAATTATTGGATTATTCGAGGAATGAGCCAAAAATTAATAACTTTTGTAACCTTCACATTTTAATCACATTTATTAATAGTGGACTTATTTCACAATAAATAATTGTCGAATCGGTTCATATAGTGAATGAAATTCCAAACCATATATGAAATTCTGATGCCTGTGATGACCAGATAACCGCTTAACTCATTGAACAAAATGAGCCAGGATATCATGGCAATAAATCTACCATGCTATATCGCTTTCAGATTATTGAATTCTTTTCATATTCAATAGGTTTGCGAATTGTTATCTCAATTATGAGTGAAATTCAGTATTTTGTAATATCCCTAATATTGTGATATGTCTTATCAGATGTTTCTAGAATTGGCAAGGTCATTGATGATTTAGCAAAATTAGAATAATTTATATCACTTGCTAAACTTGAATGACATATTACTGAACAAGTTCAAATTAATTCTTACCAACAGAAAAGGGAATAAGGTATTCAGTTCGGATCAGTTCTTTGCAGTCATCACTCAAAAAACGGTTTGGATTGAAGTCCTTTGGATTATCCCATGTTTTGGGGTCGTTATGAACGGCCCATATATTTGCCAAAACATATGTGTCCTTTGGAATAAAATGTCCCAAAATTGATGAGTCCTCTACTGCTCTGTAAACAAAAATTTATAAAAACAATTAATTTAAGTCAAGTTTAGATTAATTAATAGATTATAGAAATTATGTCTCAAAAACTTAATTTTATGAAATGATTGCGAAAATGTTTTCCGATTTGTTGTTTAAACCCTTCCCTTATTCAGAGGTCTTACGTGTGAACTGAATTAATTAAATGTTGATTACCTTCTCATTAGGTTTAAGGGTATAATAGTTTTCCATCGAAGCACTTCATTTATAAAAGCCTGAGTGAAAGGCATTCTGAGCCTATCGACCCAGGTCGGATTTCTTTGGTGGCCGATAACATTGTCAATCTCTTCGTGTATTCTTCTTTGGTAGTCTGAGTGATGAGCGGCTAATAGAAGACTCCATTCCATAGTCGACCTCACAGTTTCACTGCCGGCACCAAAAAATGATCGACAGTTTGCGTGCAGTTTCTCAACTGAAACATCAAATTTTATTGAACCAGAAATTTGATCCTTTGAACCTAACTTGTAAAGGATGTGTCAGGGTCCCTTTTCTTTCTAATTTGCATTTCGGCTAAATATCCGTCGATATAATCGCGTTTAAGGTTTTCATTGAAACTTTTTTGATGTTTTGTAATCTCATCGCTAAACGAATCGACAAAATTGTAAACAATTTATTACTTTTGTATTAATTTCGTACTAAAAAATACTAAAACCCGTTTGAACCAATTTTTTGTTGCCATAAGCGCCTACTTTAAGAATAGTTTTGGCGAACCAGGTGGGGGACAAGGCTAATACTCCAATCTGTGAGAAGCGTTGAGAAGCCTGGTCCAATGTCTTGTCTAATATGGTTCGTTTGGGATCATCCGTTTCAAATCGATGGCCAAATACCAAATGACAGATATTGTTAGACATACTCGGAGTCAGAAAAGAGCGGATGTCTATCAGCTTTCCTTTTGTTTTGTCAATACGTTCAGACAGAAAACCAATTTCTTCGATGATCCTGTCTTCCATACTACCCTTACCAGAGCCAAGTTCTTTCAATAATTGAATTGCAAAACGCCTGTGCTCTCGCCATACGGCACCACTTTCATCGCCGAAGCCTTAAATGTTTAACTTATTTAATGAATCAAATATTTAATTGGAAATAAACTTTTAATTTGGCTGATCAGACTGAAGGGACTGTTGTGAGGCCGCCCCAAGAATGAGTCTTTATGGAAGGCGTCTTTAACAAATTCCCAGTCATTAAGAATAACCACATTATGAATACCCAATTGTAGCCTGGTTGATTCATACACCATAGGAGATATAATTTGTATTCATTAGTTTTTTGCTGACTTACGTAAAGATGTTTCCATATCTTTGACTCAGTTTTGCAATATCTTTGTGCGGCTCTTTCCCAAGAAATGGTAAATATCCCACTATTGGAAGGCCTGTTGGACCAAGTGGCAAATGCCTTCTTGCTCTTGATAAACGAGATATGTGTTGAAATAAACTTAGAAATAAGAAGAATAGCGTAAAAGAGCCTAAATTTTCAAAAACAAAATCTAAAATATAATTAATGGAAAACATAGTAATTATTGTATCAAAAATAGAAGTTATTATCACTGAAAAGTCAAATTAAATCAATAGTCAGTTCCTTCAAAATCCAAAAGTTTTATACAAAAACCAATTAGTTATCAAAAATATACTCTACTCTGGACTCCAAGAGTGTGGAGTCTGGACTTAATATCAGAGTTTCCCCTCTTATCTAATATTAGTGCAAAATCAAAAACGTTTGTTGCT
>JAQIYB010000276.1:0-13252 GCA_034699325.1 Oribatida sp. Gr-Ori-00743 | reverse complement strand
TATATTGACAGATAAGACAACAAAAATGTATATAAAAAGTATTAATAATTTTAAATAAATGTATGAAAAAAACTGTGAAAATATTGACTCAAAAAATTGTTTAAATCAAATCAAATAAAACTATTTCTGACGAAACAATCAAATATTTATTTCGTTTCAAACACTTCAGAATTCAAAGCCATTGTATTATTGGTTATTCTGTGCTCAAGAATTCAAGTGTTTTAAGACTTTTATACAAAAGGCATATATTCTTAATAGAATTGGTTTAGAATAACGAATATTCTGTAGTATTGATCGCAAGATATCTTAAAATTCAATAAAATTCGTGTTTACTGTCGAGAGCTGTAAAAATTCAGTTTTTCATACTTTAACTCAAAATAAAAGCTTGAGCTTTGATAATGCATTTCCGTCCGACCCCTCCATCGACGTCTGACTGACAGCTTTAATATTGAGATGTTTTAATATAGAGAGAAAAATGCATTTTTCGACGGCTTTTATTTTTTTTATTGATTTATGACATTTGAGTTTACATTTCAATACATTCAATACATTAATATCTCAATCCTTAGATCGCAAACAATACAAAAAGTTATGATTAAAGTCATCTTTCAATGGATCCCAAAATGGGAAACAATTTGATAAATCGTACCAATAATACAATTAAGTCGAAGAACTCTCTGCTAAAATTGGTCAGGGTGTTCAAGCCATCTAACAAGATAAGATGATAAATTGAAACATTGATCATTTAGTCCTTTTTTGCTGAGGCACAGATAGGCAGGGTGAATTTTACGCTTCAATAGCGGACTATAATTTATTAAATTAGAAATTTCTTTTTCAGCGCATTGTTTCAAATGAGTTATGACCTAGCTCAAATCAAGTGTAAGACGTTTTCACTCTATTTTTTTCACAAATGATTTAATAATAGATTTGTTTTCTATTAATTCTGAGCGAAAGCAACCGTTTTCTCACATTTAAAAAACTGTAAAATTCTAGACTTTTGGTCATTATTTACACTGTTTTTGACGTTTAGTGAAAAGGGGTTTAAATTTTTAACTTTAAAATCACTGAATTAGTCATCAATTTTGTGGACAATAATTAAACTGATTTTGTTATCTTCGGAAATGTATGACAGACTCTGACCTATCATTTGAATAACAATTTGCTTTCAAATCAATGAATTTCTCACAAATAATGGTAAGAGTTTTCAGACTTGTTTTCAGACAATTATTGACTAATTTTATTGAATCCAATGAAAAGACGGATAAAAATAAATCCATTAATTGTCGAGAAATTGATTTCTTTGTGGACCCATCGCTAAGTGATGTGACGTTTGTGATCGAAGGCCGTCCACTGCCGGCCCTCAGAAAATTCCTGAGCGTTAGAAACAGAGTCTTCAGAGCTATGCTTTCCGATAGTCATAAACAATCCAAAGGCAAACGGGTTGTCATCAAAGACACCACTTTTGAAGCCTTCAAGACTTTAATTCTGTTCCTATACTCGAATGAGTTGTTCCTCAAAGACGGCAATGACTTCCAACTCATCGAAGACGTCTACAAATTGTCGGACAGATATGAGGCCAACCCATTGATGGCCAGAATCTGTGAACACTTGAGAGCTATGCCATTGACTAAGAATAACATCAAAAGATTTGTGGAAATCGCCTCCAAATACCAAAACGAAGAACTAATCTCTAAAGCGATGGCATATATCAATCACAACATCGACTCATTTATTGTCGAAGATCTCAAACTCTGGATAGAAATGACTGAAATCAGTGATCAAATTAGTGGCCGAATGCAGAGATTGATGGCTAAGAGTAACCGAAAACGATTTAATCACATGAAAAGACTTTGCGATAAAAGATCTTTGATTCCAATTCTTCTCATTATTATCTCATTGATTAACGTATGGCTTATGAACTGAATTTATAGGCCTTCCTTTCAAACCTTAAAATCTAATTTAATTTAAAGTTTTTGAAACATTTTTACTAAAATTGTATTAAATTTGAGTTTTACTACATTTATATAGTTTTGTCGTTTACCCACCCCTACCCGCTCCCACCCTCCCCTAAAAACGGAATGGAACTGAAATTTTCAATTTGAAATACTTTTTATCGATATTTTCTATTTTCTTATCACTGGAAGAGATTTATCGACATTTGGACGGAAAACAGTTGTGATTCGCTTCAGACCATCGCCTCATAAATGTATGTCTTTTTTAGATTCTGTTCAGACATTCATTCTTTACATTAATTTGTATGGAAATGTGATTTCCCCACAAAAGAAACCATTGTTTTAATAATTAAATATTAATTGTGAATAAATTGAGTGAAAATCTAATTATCAATAAAAACAATGTTTAATGAAGACCAGGATTGGATTACCTTGGTCATGTCCAATGAGGACTGAATGTAATGTTTTGCCAATTCAGCTCTTTTATGGAGAGTCGCTTTAAGGCAGAATGTATTAGCAACTATTAGCCAGTTCAATTTGATCTTTGGAGATTGATATCATATTATAACTAATTTTAAACTTTGATTTTTATAAGAATTCATTTCAAATAATTAGTTTTACTTTGAATTAGATTTAGCAAGGCTATTCCTAAAGATTTTATGTGACAGGTCTTGCGATGAATGTTCAAGTTAGGACACTAGAGCTTCAAACTACCGGTAAGTCTACAGGGCTTACAATTTGATCATGAATAATTTATAACTGAGGTTTAAAACCAGAGATGGTCATTGTCTATGATCTTTTAGCCAGGGTTGGCTCAATTATCGAAGCTCTGTAAGAAAACAGCAAGCACATATTGCATGGCGACTACTAATTCTGGTCACCCCATCCTATTTCGTGGATAACATCAACTCAGTAGGAGTTTAGCTAAATCTCAAAATAAGACAATTTTCTAAACTCTCTGAAATCTGAGAAAACGCCCTTGGTCACCCCATGTTTAAAGCAGTCCGAAAAGGGCATCGAAGGAAAGGCTAATAAAAAAAAGTTGTTTGCGTTGAAAAGCAAATATTAATTGAATTACTCGAATGAGTTGTGAATAGCGAATGAATAGTGAATTAACTCAAGAAAACGTCAATCGATTAATTAGTTTAATAGAAAAGACTACAAATTTAATCCGAATAACACTCGACTAATGACTTGAAATTGAGTTTTCCAAGAAGACTGCTCTTGGTCTTGCTCTTGGTCATTAGAATAAACTCAATCAGAAAATATTTGTAGACTTCTTATTATAGAAAAGCTATTAAATTAGTGGAGTTTCGGATAATATGATTCGCTCCTAAATGTGCTTTACTTCTCTTTACATGTAATTCACTACAAATCGATCGGTCAATTAATTCTGTTCTCTTGTCATCTTCTGATTGTCCTCTACAGACAGCACCAAGGTGGTCTACTTCGAGCAAACAGTTTTAATGACCGCAAACAAGGTAAATTGTTTGTTGCAGAGCGAATTTAGTGCTGACCCCCTTGGGCTTCAATGTGTCTAATGTTTTCTAAGATGACTACTTAAGAGACACTCCTAAGAAATGACATTTAATGCTAGTCTTATATTAATAGTGAAAAAGAGATTTATAGTCAATGTATTCATAATTTAATGCATTATTTGACGCAAATGTCTGACGAAAATCAGACCAAAAAACATTAGCCGAAAGTGTTTCACAATTTTGGTTCCAATCGTTTGTATGGAGAAAAACGCTGTCAAACAAAAACAACAAAAAATATTATTGTTATAACTCAAAGGATTACTACAAAGAGACGAGACTTTACGCCATTCCCTTATCAACTGCTATAATATGACATCATTTGATCGATAAATAAATAAATAAGAGAATAAAGAACTGATTATCATTAATATTGTGTCAAATATAGGATTTCTTAAGAGTTCTTAAGAACTTTTGGACAGAACTCCCATTTTTCCCATCAGTTGATGGAAAGGATGTAATTTCCTCCAAGTTTTGAGGTCTTAATGAAAGATAAATAAATAGATGCAAAATATTTGCCAAAATTATATGCAATAAGTTATGCATTAAAATAAAACAGTTTTCGGGTGAGTCTAAGGGATAGCCTTCGGATTGAATTAGTGGTTCCTTAAAGATATGAACGACGCGTTAGAGACGGTTAACGGTTAGACATCAGATGTTAGACACGGAATGCGTAAACATTTATAAACTTCGAGTTATAAGAGAAAAGTCTCTTCTATTCAACTGTTTCTGCGTTTTCTTTATTTCATTTGCAAACAAAACATTTTATCTAAACATCAGATAAAACTTGAAATGCTTTCAAGAATAGGGCCAATCATTATTCTGTGCGGATGAGCTTTCAATAGACTATCAGGTTTTAGTCAGGCTGGGAGAGGAGCATCTATTAATAGCGTCGTTATTGAGCATGTTAATATTACAAACGGAGTATGTTTTTGAAGTTCAGTTGACGTCTCCCTTAATATTTAGCTTAAAATCTTAATGAGGTCTGTAACTGAGCTTGATCATCTTGTTTATAATGATAAGTTATTACTAAAGAGAACTAATAAAAAGTCTTCAGAAACGATCAAGTGCAAATACATGTTTGAAAGTAATATTCTTGGTAAAATGAGATTTTGTCATGCTAAATAAATATTGAGAAACTCCACGATAATAATGGATCTAATTTCTGAAGCTCATGCAGAGGTAGTGCACAATTCAGTCTCTTTACCTCTGGCCCCATCATTAGTACCATGCAACATTTTAGAATAGCTGGAAACAAATTTTTAACTTCAAAGTAGAGCTAAAATACATTAAGAATTGATAACAAAATTCTTCGCTATTTTAAACCTGGATCTCAAAACTGAATAAATCATAATATTCTCATAAAAGTTTGATATACCTTGATCACATTTGACTTTTCATCTCACAAAACGCCAAAACTCCGTGAAATACAAAGAAATACTGCGTTTCGTTTCAATAAATATTAATCTATTTGTCGTCTAATTGTATGAACGGTTAGGCTCTCAATGAAAGTAAATAATGTATTCATTCATAGAATCAGAACAATAATAAGTAATCACATAATCGATAGAAAAGCAAAAATTGTTTTATTAATAACATTAAGATTAATGAGTCTCTTATGAGAGCTCTTATGAGTGTTTGAATTTGTATACAAAAAGCGAACCATTTTAATGTATTTCCACATAAATATCATTACTTTCTCACTGATGTAGAGATCATTGTTATCAAAAATAGCGATTTTCCTTTAAAGCTCACTGAAAACTTACAGAAACAGTCCGTTTAAACCGTTTCCCTTCAAATTTGATTCATTTTTAGATTTATTAGAAATTTTTTGGTAAATTTAAGATTAGATTTAAATTGAATTTTGATTTACATAGATTAGTTTTATAATTAAATGAAGTTTACTTTTATCATAAATAAGCAAGATAGATTCTTGGAAAAAATTGGCTTTCAATGCCTTCTCTGCCGTATGTTAACCATTAACTCCTTTAAAGCTCAAGAATATTGGCACTGAAGGTCTGTTTAATATGATTGCCTTGATATTATTGATTTTCAATTTGTTCGAGCAAATTATTATTTATATTCATTCAAAATTCAAATCAATTATGTTTTCATTGAATGCGATTTTCAGCGAAAAGCTGTCCATTAATTTATTCAAAGAATTTCTCTTTTCTTCTTCTTCTTCGGGGAAATCGATTTCGAAATCTTTTAGTCAAACTTCACACGAATTCCGAGAAAATGGGAATTCATTCATAACTTATTTGATATTCAAATTTATTGAAAACTACTATGAATTCAGAATTTTTTCCAATTATTCTCAAACAAGTATTCAAATGGAATCACAAAACGATAATAACATATATTCGAAGAAATATATAATTTATATCAATATTTTGTAATATATCTGTTCGTTGAACTTTTAAAGACCCCAAAATCCAAACCTTGTGGGGGTGCTAGGAGAATTTTTAAGTGGGGGTGAAGATTCTGGGGGTCTTCCACCAATGAAAAACTAAGAGCCTATACCCTCTTGGGCATCTTTCATCAAAGATAATAAAACGGTCAAGATATTCTCATTCTAACTCTAAATTATAATTTATCTTGAGCTTTCCACGTTTTGGGTAAAGGAAGACTAAAACGTGCTAGATTTGCAAGAAAGGGGCACACGTGAAGGAAGGGGTGGTGAAACATAATTAAATACTTCCAGACGTAACATATTTTTGTCGTAAAATCGATTGTAGACTAAACACATATTTTATATTATTCGTGGTTTCTTCCCATTTGGTCTAATCCTAAAAACCTAAAATTGATTTTGAAAATTAAAAATTATTTTATTTTTAGTTTTATATATTTTATGTTAGGTTGGGTTGGGTTGGGTTGGGTTAGGTTAGGTTGTGTTGGGTTAGGTTTTCACTCACAAACGACTTTCACTCCGCTCCGACAGTCAATTTTTAATTTGAGAGACTCCACTACTCTCCCCTTCCCATACAAGACTTGTATTCTTCCAAATTAATAAATAGGTTTAAAAACAAATAATTTAAAAATTACAGTTTGTGTGGGAAAGCCTTCAATCAATTTTAGACGTTTTCTGACATTTAATTTTTATCTCTTATGTATACCAAAAATATTCCGGATTAGGTCTTTTAAGATTAGACCATTTAGGATACGACCCATTATTCATATATTTTATAATTTGTTTAATTTAAATATTAATTAAACTTCTCTTTCGATGCGAAGTAACGAAAGTTAAACACAAATGTCTACAAAATATCGATTGAAGTCATGGCATAAAATTTTCATAATTTTTGTTTATCGATCATAAACTGCATTCAATTGAAGGAATGGACAGACCTTTCCCAGAATGTATATATTCAGTGTTGGCCAAGGAGGATTAGGTGCCCAACCTGTGACTCTAAAATTTCTAGAAACCTCTGACAGCACGACAATTGGATAGGACCCTCCCCTTGATATTTGTCTAAGTCTATAACATTTTAAATAGAATTTACTCAATTTAAGTAGATTTAGCATGGTAACGTTCTCCATCTTTACCTCTTCCCTGACTTTCAATACCTTGGCGACCCCCGCTATCAATTATCCTTAAATATCGGGAAAACAACGAGAATTTGGATAAAAGTTTGAAAAATAAGAAAAGTTTTAAACATTAATCAAATTTAGTTATATTTGCGGAAAAGTTTCAGAATTTTTCGATAATAAAAGCCATTCCGTAAGCAATAAATTTTAAAATTGGATCCTGCTTCAAATTGCAACTTCTTTTCTTGCAATTTATTAAATTGAAAGAGATAGGAAGTCTCGAGAAAATAAGCCATCGATTTGCTCAGAATAAAGACATTTGTTTATTGATTTCAAATCATTTCGGAATATTCTTTGGGTTTCGCAACGAATATAACTTATATTACATCGGAAGACAAGAATTTGCTCTGAATTTGGTTTTCAATATCAGATCAGATATACTCTCAGACAAAGCAAAACATTTTTTGAAACAAAATAACAAAACTTATCAGTTATTTATGGAAAAACTCAAATATTAACGTAAAACACAGTTTTTATTCACAATTTTTTGGCACAAAATATATTATAAGAGAAAAGTTTGAGACGTTATATAAGAAGTTAACTAAAATAAGAAGAGATAACTGAATGTTATATAATAAATGAAAATTTGGGTCAAAAGAGACAAAAAAGAGAAGAATATTGGATAAGGAGATGAAGTAAATTATTTTATATATCATTACTAAAGCATATAATCATCGAAAGGCTAACCATAGCTCCCAAAACCATAGCCTCGATGTCTTGGCTTTGAATTATAGCCAAATTTATTCTCATTTTGTAAACTATTTTTTCTTATCAGTCGTAGAATTCTGTCCAAATTCTGCTCATATTTCGAGTCATTAGGTTTGATGTCTTTGATCCTATCGGGCCTTTTGTTGCGGTTTGGCTGTCGCTCAGGTCTGTCATAATCGCTGAGGTATTGGCCTCCTTTGTTACGAGCACTGCCGGTCAGGCGTTTATATTTGTCACTTTTGCGACCATTTTCCTTATCATCGCCGATGGAATCGACGGCGAACTCATCCTCAGAGTCGTTGATGACCTCGAAGTTGTAGGCGTGACTTCTCTTACTCAAGACATTTGGGAGCAGATATAGTATGCATAAAATGATCAGCACACTTTTTATATTCATTAAGTTTCACTCAATTAAACTTAAAACTTGAAAATTAAACTATACTTTGAAACAAAGAAAATCAAAAATCGGTTCTTATTTTTGTTGAACAGAATAAACTTTTTGTTGGAAAGTCGTGTAATTGAAAAATGTTTTATCGATTGGACTTCAAAATGAGTGAACGCTTTCACTAAAATCTAATTTAAGGGCGAAAATAACCGCAATATATATAGTAATAGCGAACACAAACACAGAATAAAAGGATGGCTTGACTTTTGAAAAAAAAAGCATATTTCAAATCAGATGAGATTCTGGGAAAGGTCTGTCCATTCCGACTAATATGCGCAAGGTCTATCCAAAATTATTGCAAATCGTACGCAAATAAGCAAATATTTCCCAAAATTTGAACATTTATTTTGAAATTTGGAGGGAAATCAGAAAAAGCCCTTGCACGTCTATCCAATTGTCACATCCTGACCATGTACAGCTGTGGGTATATCCTTTTCCATCACTTTTCCTATTATTCAATTGTAGACTATATATATACACAGAACAGTGGAGCGGAATAACCGGAATGACTTACAAGAACTCAAGGAATGCATTGAAATGATAGAGAATTTGACGACAAAAAAGAATAGAACTTTAATTCAGTGGTTTTTTTTATCGCAAATTCACATCCAATTCAAGCAAAAGCCTATTTGGCTCTGAATTTGCAGTCAAACGCCATTCCGTCCATAATATTAATATTTATAAACATAAAGTCGTCTATTCATCAGTTTTAGATCCTGGCCGTCTGTTCTCTGTATTCACTACAGCACAGAATGAACTGGAATATCAATGAACTGTTTAACTGTTAGGAAGTGATTTGAACTCTCATTTGTATCCATTTTCCGTTCGCTTTCCGACATTATATCAAAATATTTAATATAAAACTTCCCTCAATATAACAATTGGATCGGTTGAAGAGTCTTGGAAATAGCCATCTGGCTCATCTCAAATTTAAATTCCACAAATATTCAGTGAAAACAACTTCGAGTGACAGACAATAAAAACAAAACTAAAGTTAAATGAAAATAAAGTTTTACTTTGAATTTTAAATATTTTTATTCGTAATTTAAATGCTTTTAGGAGTGGGGCCAATCATTCTTGTTCATCTAGGACATCCAGACCATCTTCTAGACATTCCTGATATAGAATCTGCTCCAGTTCATCCTCAACATCGGCAGGAGGCGGATCACCGGCCGCTAAGGCCGACAGTTTACTCAAACTTAAAAGGGTTTTCTTACGGCCCAAAAAGGTGTTCTCATCTGAGGCCAGTTGTTTGAGAGTAAGACTGGCCTCAGAGAACTGATCCAGATGGATCTGATGCAACCAATTGAGCTGTTGGTGAGGCGACAGATAATTGCCTAACATTCGAAAGTTTGTGGTCATTTTGAGAAGCTTTCCCTGTTTTCCCTCTTTTAAGTACCATTTAAAGAGAAGTTCTGCGAACCCTTTGTTTGCAAATTCCACTAAATATCTGCGAATCCTTTCGGTGTCATTCAGTAGTTCACAGATCTGAATGAGAACATTGAAGTCGTGGTACTTTTCGGCCAAAGCTGTGGCCCTATCGTATTGTTTGACTCTAATTAGGGGTTCAATACATTTGAGACGACACGACTCATAGCTGCGCTCAACCGTTTGATATCTCTGTGTGTTGTCAATGGATCGGAGCTGACAGACAAAGCCGTCGAGTATTATATCAGACAAATCGACAATCTTTTGACAAACGGCTCCTTTTAATTGAATGTCTTCTTCAATGGCAGTCGTCTTCGTCGTCTCAATACCGAAAGTCACCAAAAAGTCCAATTGTTTAAGAAGAGTGGTTCGAACACCTTTTGCTCCTCCACTCGAAGTCCATGGAATGTATTCGGATTTGATAAGTGCTGACCACTCATATAACGAGCCCTGAGTTTGACGGAAATGACAAATCTCTTGAAAAACAGTAATCAATATATTTGTGGTCGAAAGCAGACAATTGAATAGATCTCTAGAAGTCCTTGAATTGTCATCGATTTGCTGCGACTGCCATTCGACGAGTGCTATAATGAGTTCTTCAACTCGAGAGGTCGGTCTATAAAAGATATCTTGTGGTGTGAGTCGTGGCTGTAAAGTGGCGTTCCTTTCTCGCAAAACCATTTCAATGACGGCCTCTAGTATTCTATTGTAGTCGTTATGAAGTTTTCTCAGAGCCAGAGATGCGATCATTTTTTCCATGTGCTCACAAAGCATGAGTTTTGTCAGTAGTGCTGTCGTTCCCTTTAAAGAGGCTGTTGTCAGCCTTTCCCAGAGAACAGTGGTTTTCAGGAATTCTATAAGCAATCGATGAGTTCTTATCTTTTCTTCGATTTGATTCGTGATAATAACGGAAGCGGTCAAAGTCTCGTTGGGATATCGGCTGAGCGGACCTGATTCTGCCCACCGGGGGTCAGAACAAGGTATCTCATCACAAATCTGAGCGCTGAGTGCGACGACGACGTCATCGATGCGCTCTGTCTCTGGTATGGCAGAGATGACAGGAAATAACTGAGAGACAAAGTACAGACTCCGAGCCTATAATTGGCACAAAAATTAATCGATGGAAAGACTTAATCGAAAGGTTTATAGGAATCAACGATTGACTCACTCGATCTCCTTTTGTAAATAAGACAAAAGCCTTTTTGAGTGCCATTACTTTATCATCACTTTGAAGGATATCTTCATCGAGAGTTTGCACATCCAATACATCACTAGTTATTGGGATATCATATCATAAGAAACTTATTTATCGATTGGAGACACGAATTTTGGTCGCATTACATATCATAGAAACTGCTTCTCAAATGAGTTAAGTGTTGCGAACCATACCTTATATCCTGTTTGTTGGCAATAATCGATAGGAGACCGTCTTTATTAGTGAATAGTAGTGGGGATCCATCACAAATGCCAGCGCCCAGAATGTGATCGTCGCGAGACTCAAAATCAATTAATTCTATTTCATTGGTTCCGACTTCAGAAGACATTATCGAACATTAGAGGAGAGGAACAAAAATGTGATAAAAAAGACAGAATAAACAGTCGTTTAACCGAAGGATAAAACAAATGAAACAAAAATAAAGTTTTAATTACTTTTAAGGCTTAAGACTTGTGATGTGTTATAGATATAAACCATTCGGCTATTTATAGGACCGGAGAGCAGATGTAAGTTTAGGAGCTGTTCCTCGTCTTCTTCAGAGTAACAGACGGTGTGATTCCTCAGAACAGTAAACGAATTGAACGAAATATTGGTCTCCGGGTTGAGATCAGTGTCGCTGAAGGTGACCACAGCGTAATAGAGTTGATTGGATACGTCGGCGTTAAGGCCGGCCACTAATAAAACCATTTCACCTGACTTTCTGACCCCTATGTCTATGAGCCATATTTTTAATTGGTTCGGATGAGTAGTTTCCCGATTCTTTCAAACAGATAATTAACATTAAATCCCAAATGAGAGCAGAACTATACCCAGACTTCATCGAGAAAGGCGTCTTTCACTGCTTTCTCCAAATCTATGTCTTCAATCAACTGATCCGATGGGAAAACGCATTAATTAGTAATTTTGAAGATTGAGTTTCGCATAAAATACTAAACTTTATCCGAGAGTTCATTAATTATTCGCCACTTTTGGACCGAAACGTTAGATAAGACCCAAATGTAAGCGTCGTTTTGGGTTTCATCCGAAACATTAGAGGAATGGCTTCGAACCACTTTAAACAACTGCTTTGTTTCTGCGGACTGTGTGGCCGGCATAGAGCCAAACAGAAGGGAAGTGACCTTTCGGCCAAAGCCGGCCAACACTCCCTGCGGCACTTTGAGGGTACGGCAGATAATTGTGTTCTGACCGTCGACGTTATTAACAGTGATGTGCACTAAAGAGCTGGTGGTTGTGCCCAATATACAGCCTATAGGGTCGATATCTGTGAGGGAAGTGCACTCTTGGCCCTGAAGGTCGCTGGCAATTGTCTCAATCGAGTGGCCGTCGTATGCAATGTTTGGCCAGAATCTGATTATGCCTTCGGGAGTGACAGCGATAGTGGCGGGAACTGACTGCGATTTGCCGCTATTGTCCAGAACGCAGACCAGATCTGCTTTGTGCGAGAGATCACTGGGCGGTAACTGAAGCTCATAACAGGAACAGCTCCTCTTTATGTCAGTCTGTTTGTATTTCCACACGAATAGCCGGCGCCCGCATACAAGCCATGCCCAGCCGTACGGCGCGATCTTTACGCTCAGTGAACCCAATGGAAAGACTAATAGAAGGGATAAATGCAATGCAAACACACATTGGGTTCACTTCAATACATTTTGTATCGATTTTTGTCTAATTTATAGCTAAAAGTTGTGTCAATTCATTGAAATTTGTTTTGAGTTTAAAACTTTTAATGTGTTTCTAACAAAACACACGAATCGTAAACTGATTTATTGTCAATTGAATGGCAGATAAATGAAAACTGTGTTGACTTACGTTCTGAAGATATGGCTTCGATGACCAGAACCGGTAAAAGTGAGGGAAACGGCTTCAATGTGTGGTAAGCCGTCTGAGAGCCGCTTATAAGAGACGACTGATTCAGGGACTGATTCATCGATTGGTTGAAACTTCGCATTTTGTATAAATGTCCAGGTTTACACCACTATCACTACCATGGACAATTGCCGCAAATAAACTATTTAAACCAAAAGTAAACAATAATTTTCAATACAAGTCTTGTATTTTCATTCAAACCAAATGAAAGCATTGAAAACGATTAGCAATTATGGTAACTATGGTAACACACAACAAATCCCACTGAAAGACCGCCCTTTTATCGGATACAGTATAACAACTTCTATGTTAATTAATATTTGGTTTAACAAGGACAAATTCATTAGAAAGTATCAAGGCAGAATAATATCAAATAATCGAGAATACATAAAATTGAACTTGAGTAATTATAATTGATTGTCATGTTTTGTAACTGATTTTCTCATTGAAAGGCATTCATTATAAGAGGTTTGACTGTATTTTTATGTTACAAAAAGAGTGCGATTTTGCGAAA
>JAQIYB010000275.1:0-13252 GCA_034699325.1 Oribatida sp. Gr-Ori-00743 | reverse complement strand
CGAAAGATTAAAATGGTTAACTTAAAAAGACCCTGTCTCACATATTCTTAACGTTGTATTGATCCTATTATAAACAAATGCCCTAGAAGGTGGTTTTAACTGATTAAGATAATTATTACTATAAAATAGTTGAGAACACCTTTTGGCGAATCTGTTTATAGTGAGAGGCATTCAATGTAAACAAAACTATAGACAAACTGTTTTTAACTATATTTTTGATTCATAGATCATTTTGACTCCAATTTGGAGCCCTTTAAATGTTTTGAGTCAAAGACAAATCTGTTGTCACTATTGGATCCAATTTATTGAAATCAATCGAAGATATGATTCATATATTTTTGTGATGTCTGTTGAACTCGAAAATGAATTTTAATTAAAATTGAATTTATATTAAATTGAATTAACACTGAAATTATGGATCAATTGATTGTCAAATAGAAGATCCAAACAATTGAGTCGATGTCAGCTCTGATTCCTGAAATTCGTGTTTATTCGCCGTCAGAAAGCAATTCGAGTGAAAGCAATAATAAGAGTGTTTCGGGGAACAGGTCTCGAATCGATGTCTCCGTCGAGTCAAACAAAGCCATAGATTTTCGACATTTATCTCAAACGAAAGAAATGATAACAAACGCGAAAGACTTGGAATTGAATCAAAAGATGATTTCGTGGGACAACACATTCCATATGCGAAATATGAATCTTCAGAACTTCGGGGCAAACAGTTCCAGCAATCGATCGACATATCGATCGCACGCCGTTTCCATTCACAGGCAAAGAATGGGCGGAATAACCAGTTCCGCCAAATCGTTGAATATTCTGCGCCAAACACTTCAGCACTCTATCAATAAAGAGATAAATGAAGTGATTCAGAGATATTTGGACCGATTCTTTCGACCCGCCATTGAAAACATCCGGAATAACAATGGCGCCAATTCTGTGTCGGAACAGCACATTCAAGCCGTTTGTAGACAAATACTGGACGACGCAAAAAAGATGTATTTTGCAGCCGTCCTCACCCGTTCCAATAGTCCCGCAAATGCTGGTGTCTCTAACAATGACGACAATCTTTCAGATAATGAGAATAATATTCCGATCCCCCGACCCGTAGGTCGTCCTAAAAGAGTAAAACACGATTCAGACAGTGATTCAGAGGCCAGTTCTCTTCATACCCTTAAACCTATTACTTCACGAAAGAAAGTGACCAAACATTCAAATCCACTAAATATTAGTCATTCCGGTCGTTGGACACCAACTGTTCTGAAGGGCAACCCTTTGTCAAAATCAAATCAATCAGATTCAGCGAAACGCGTGAAACGGGATTCAGAGAAATGGGATCCGAAGCGGTTATCCACTCAAACAAAATTTGTTTTGGGCTCAAAAGCAAACAAAGCTCTCGGCTTCGGTGCCACAAGAGGTCGGCTCTATACCAAACACGCCGATCTGTTCCGCTATATCGGCGATCAAGAAGACAAGCAATGGCTTAATGACAATCACCTGATGCCACCGGCCGGTGGTAGGGCTTATCTTCTGATCAAAGATGATATTCTCGATCTCATCGAATCAGATGAGTATAAGAACGCCCCCGGAGTTAATGCTAATGATATGGGGGAAGGCTTTACAGTTCCCGAGAGTATGATTGTCAAAATGCAAACTGTTATGGAAAACATGAGAAACAGTGATATGTCCCGTAAGAAAATCGAGAGTAAGTCCCGTACTCTGGCGATCAACACATTCAGTGCGATACAGATTTCGGCCGAGAATTCAAATACGACGCAATCAAATGATACCACAAGAGAGACATCACTAGAGCCAAGTCGTCCAGAAAGTGGTGCCGTTTCACCCGCTGATGATTTGGAGATTCTGAGCGCCGCAGAGATTCCATCGACAGATCCCTCACCTTTCAGTATCGGTGCCTCTTGTTTTGAGAGCGATGTCAGTCCTAATGAAAATCAAGAGATTTCTCCCATCCCTTCCGATATCAGTACGAATACTCTCAACGATATGTAAAGACTGTTGTCGTAAAACAACTACAAATTGTACGGTAATTATAAATACCGATAATTGATTCATCCATTGATTCCAAACCTGTCATACCTGTCCTCAACTCACTTCAATCACTATATTATAGTTATCTCCGAATTTCTAATATGAAGTTTAATATAAACTTAATTTAATTCTTGAAATTCTTATTTGAGATAACAATTTAAAAGAAACTTTTAGTTTATTTTATCATTTCTTTCATTTTCACCAAACTTTTTGTTTATTTCTATAATTTAATAATCGTTTCGTTTAAGTATTTATTAATTAGTTTCAAGTTTTCTACAAATAATAAATATTTGGCGTTCAATAAAATGATATGATTTTTGTGAAATGGGTCTCAATATTGTCTCAATGTTTCAATAATTATCTATTCGGACAACTCTTTGATTGAATAAAAGATTTTAAAAATCTTTCGATTCATTGCAAACATTGAAAAAAATTAAAAAATCATTTTTAATGATGGCTTCGATTGGAAGAAAATAATTGTTTGTTGACTTTCATATCGTTAAGCGTTTGATTAAGATTTTTGTCGTCAGTCCTCTCATTGAAGGAACTCTTGAGGAAAAACATGACCGCAGTCTTAGCCGACGATACTTTAGAATTTGGGTTTATTTCAATATCTTTAATAAATTGTTCAAATGTGCTTTCACAGTTATCTTCTGTCGATTCGTGCTCTTCATTTGTTGTATTTGAGTGAAGAGATTCGGTGTCAATGTGTCGCTCTTTCTCTTCTTCGTACGAAAGTTTAGACATTTCAATGGCGAGCAATAAATCCATTGAAGAATCGTATTTGTAATCGATTTCGAAGTCCTCTTCCAAACCATTTCTCTCTTCAGTCAAATATTTACATTTAAGTGAACAGAAGTCATGTTTAGTGCCTGTCCTCGGATTCTTCACTTTGGGTTTTGTGCAAAAAAGATTGGAACAAATTTCTAATTCACTTTCACTGGATGTTTGTGCGCACAGATTATCATTAATTGGATCCGTCTTACAATCACAGTAATCGACGTGACAGTCGTCGGGCCAGTCATAGATAGCAAACAAATTATTATGTCTTCCAGTTTTGTCCTGGATCCATAAGGTTTTGTCACTATACTCACTCAGAGACGATATGATGGCCTCATTTATTAGACTGTTATCGTTCTCATCACAAGGATTACACAAGTTTTCCATTGAGTCGAGTGCCAGAACTCCAGGCAAACAGTGTCGTTTATGGTGTTTCTTAAGACCGGGTGGTGTTTCGGGTGGTATTAGTCCTTTGGCAATGGCTGACAAAAATTCTAATCGTTTATTCTTCAGCTTTTTTGTCAAATCAATGATATAGTTTCGGGTATTCTTCAAGAAATGGGATCCAATGATATCCGCCAAACGATTGCAAATAAAATTTAAATTATTTTCCATATATTCAAAAACGGCTTTATTGTAACCGTGGTCTTCCAAGTAATAGCCATAAACAGCAGATCCACACAAGACTTTGCGGGCTCTAATCATTTCAAGGGTTGCCGTATAGAAAAAGTCATCTCTTTCTGATATTTCTGAGATTTGCTCATTTTCTCCACTTTTAAACAATTCTTGTGAATAATCAAAAAGTTCTTTTTGTTTGCTTTTGGAGCGGTCTATAAGGGACGCCTCCCCCTCAGCCGTTATATAATTGAATTTATATTTAGTGTAATGAAAGACAAATTTCTTCAACTCTTTCATTTCGCAATTATGTGTTTCGGCCACTCGTTTCAGGAGACACATATTCTGTTCAGCTCTTTGTGCAGCCTGTGAGCGATTACATCGGAAATAGCCGCCCGTCCCCGAGTTATGCTTCTTCCAGGATTCCAAACAAATCCAACAAAAATCAAATTTACATTTAGAACACCGCAAATGATTACATCCCTCAGACTTCTGAATATGTGTCTTACATCGCGGACATTGCTTTGCATTCCTGACTAACCACAAAGAGTTTGCCGCGTCCTCTGTCCGCGAATACGTTTGTTTCAGTTCTTCTGTTTTAATGTCACTAATTTTGATCATCCAGTCCTCCCATAATTTGCAATCACAAGGACTGTGTGCTTCTCGTTTGCACTCCCAACAGAATTCATGTCCGGAACGACACGCAACCGCGTGACTAACGGGAAGGATGGGCGGCATATTCGCTAGTATATAGGACTGTTCGTCGTTTGCATTTAAAAGAGATTCCGGCAAATAAACGGCTTCATTACAAGTAGGGAATGGACACCAATTAATGTATGGATTACTATCAATGAAAACTTCGATATCGTTTCGCAAGAATCTGAAATTCATTTCTGGAGAGACTACTCTTTCGATGATTTCCATTGTCACCAAAGAAGAACAATTAAAGGCCGGGCAGTTTATGGCAGAGGTTTCTCCAATTTCTATCTTTAGTTCTAAATAAGTTCGCCAACACTCACAACAGAACTGATGACCACATTTGGCACTAATCGATATCTTTGAATCCAACTCATGAGCACATATTTCGCACAATTTCACTGATTGTTCGCTATTTTCTTCTTTAATGTCTTCATTTAAATCTTGAGATTCATTGGTTTCATTAAATTTGAAACTAAACGGATTTCCATTCGATTCACTAAACCAGTAATCAATTAATGATTCCTGTGACCAATCAAATGACCGGAGCAGCACTTCAGCAGAAGAAAGTGAGACACTCAACATATTTGAGGTTTCGGCAATCAAAAGATTCTTGGCCTCTTCCAAGTCCTGCAATTCCATCGGACAGTATATCTCATTAAGTGAATAATCAATATTTTTTGACAAAAGAGCATTAAATCGATTGCTATAAACCATTTTGAACTCTAAATATTGCAAAATATCCGAATGTAAGTATTTTGCAGCCAATTCACAGGCGGTATCCCCCGACTCATTCTCAATAAAGAGTTCTGAATTGTTAGCCACCAAAGTTTTGACACATTTTAATAAGCCATTGATGGCAGCCAAATGAAGTGCTGTATTTCCATATCTATCCAAAGCATTGATATCAATGTTTTCAATTACTTTTTTAGATTTATTTGTCGGAAATGTTTGATTCCAATCGAATATTAGTTTGAGACAAAGGGATCGCTTTTCATCCATTTCTTCGAGTGTCGGTGTTAATCCAGCATCACTTGAATTGGTGACATCTGTTCGCAAAGCCCATGGTATCTCACACATCAAATGCACTCCCGTTTGATTGAACACATTCTTATGGTTGGGATTCACATTACACTCAAAGAAAAGAATTTTGAGGATCGAAGTCATAGACCACTTACAACACAACAAAAACGGCGTTTCATTCAATTCAGTGATTACTTCATTTGGACTGAAACTCTTCAACATATCCGAGTGCTCTTCAATCAATGTTGTGGCCTCCTCTTCGTCTCCAAATTCAAGACATTTTCTTAACCTACTATTAATTCCACCCATTTTTTAATTTTCTTACATATACTGACATCAAAAGCACAGTATTATTGTCAAAGTGCTTAAGTTCTGTGCTCTTTAAGCTTAAAGGCTTTTAGAACATGGATTTAATTGAAGTTTTTATCGCTCAAACATATCAACAAAACCTGATTAGTGTATAAAAAAGAGGTTTGTTTCCAATGTTTATCTTCTTTTCCAATACCATCACTGCGTCTGACATTTGAATCATAACAATAATGGATGAAATAATTTTGGGTTCGGATGGGAATCATGGGATGCTCTCCACTATTTGTATAGTCTATTGCATTCTGTTTACTCGTTTTTACATCAAATGAATAAAAAAACCAAAAACTAAATGAAATCATTTGTTTTGCCATAAATTGTGAGTTTAAAACTCAATTTGATAACCAAAAGTAAAAACAAGCAAGATGATAATAATGCTATATTCGCAGTAATCAAAAGGTGATCTTTCTAAAGCTAAATCAGATCATCCTTCCGCAGTATACTCCTGTGCACTCCTGAGCTCAGGGATCTTTCCCATCCATGGATTACAATAATTTTAGTTATACTTAATTTAGTAATAAATTATTAAAAATATTTAAAAAAAACTCAAAAAATGGAATCAATAGAAATGAGATCATAAATATAAACCCCATTATTACTCTTCTAAACTGAAATCAAGAATATTGTAATTTACCTAGGATGTTTAATAATGCAAAATATTTTCGAATATAAGAATATTTATATTATAAACATTTAGAAGCAATTACTTCATCAAAAGGTTTTTAATTATATAAGTTGCTAGTTGACTTAAAATGTATCACTGGAAAATCTAAACAAATTACTAATTAATTTGAGCATGCAATTTGAAACTTTCCCTATAATTGAACCAATGATTGACGAGTTTAAGGCATGTTTGAGAACTTAAAATTTATCTTGGTTAAACTGTTTGGCAGCATAAATGAGTATACAACTAATTTTCCTCCTTTAGATTGCGTAATATTCTAAGTAAGATAAACTGAAAATAGAAAAATTATTCATAAATTATTGCAAAAAATATAATTTATTTAATGAAACGACTAATCATTAAAATTTATTTTAAGGAAAATCTATTAAAATGTAAAACAAAAACAATATTTTATTTATAAAAACTATTAATTTTAAAAAATATCAATAATTGGACTATACTTAAGTCAATAGTTTATAAGTGGTTAAACAGATTCCTCTCTCCAGACATTCATCCTTATCATCGCAGGAATTACAGGTTCTAATCGGACAATTAGAACAAAAAACCTTTGGATCTAAATATCCATTATTACTGAAAGAACCCAAATCTTCGATACAAACAGTTTTGTTGAGATTTTTACTATTAGTTAAAAGTCTATTCTTATCATTAAATAAAAATTTTTTGGTCTTTCGACCCATAATTCTCTTGACTTGTATTCGATTTGAATTATTTCTCTTATAAAAGCTCTTAAATGCTATAAATATTAACAAAATTAGTGATAAAATAATTAGAATCGAAATGACTATAATATAAACTCTATTATCAGATCCAAACCAATGGTTTCCGTTTCCATTATAATCAGAATTGTTATAGAAATCAAAAGAATTAAGGCTTTGATTAATAATCACTTTTGACTCAATCGTTAAGTTATTGTTATTTTCCCTTTCAATCGGTTGACACATATCTTCCCTCGAAATCGATTTGAATACAAGAATACCAGGACTTTCGATGAGTACCACTTTCTCTCTAAGAGTGGATCTATTGATAGCCGTCAGTTTGAAGAGATCACTCAGATATATAGCACCGGCAGTCACCTGAAGAACGTGATTCTGTTTCATCTTTTTGGCAATGAATATCATTTGAGCAGTTGCTTGGTCATATTCTTTTCGGAATATTCTGCCCATAGAGTCGGACCAAAAGAGTTCACCTCTTAAGGAGTCAACAGCCAGAGCTCTGGCATTAATTGAGCACATCCTAACAATACTGATATTATTAATAGAAGTTTGTGAAATACAGGACCAGTTTTCAATCCAAAAAACAATGCGTCGGTTGTTGTCTATCGCAATGTCCACCGGTTTTGAAATATTTGTCAAAAAAGGTTTCAATGACTTGTTTTCGATGTCGAAGACATCGATCCGCCAAAAATCAAATAAAGATAAATAAATGCTTTTATTGTTGAAATCGATGGCAGTTCTGATATGAGTACCAAAATTGGTTTTAAACAGTTTTATAGATTGAATGAGACGTAACTTCTCGTCTTTAATCTCAATCAAAGAACTATAAATGGTTTGAGTGTTGAGTTCGCACCAAATCAGTAGATTTTGACAATTAGTTTGATTGGTGTAGAAGTTGATCCCAGCTATTCTTCCAATTTCTGAAAGATCTGAGTGAAGAACTTCAAAGTTTTCAATCACTTTTGATGAATGAAGTATTGAGTTTGATGTCCAATATTTTAGAGATTTCCACGAACTCAGAATCAATAAATCCTGGGCTTCGGCTAAAATTAGATGTCATATCAAATCATTTTATAGTAAAACCAATAATTGTTTAAATAATTTTGAACTCAATTTCTGACCTAATCTTAAAAATAAATTATTTATGACTCGAATTGTTTATAATTAAATATAATCTCCAATAATGAGATAATTTGCTCTAAAAATAAGATAAAGCATTGAATTGTCAAACATTTGATAAGAAAACTTAGAAAACACTTTCAGTAATGAAGAAATTGCGCTAAAATTAGCCAAAAAGTCAGTCAAACTTACATTCATTTGTTTGGTTGGGCTTTAAATCGGTTTGAAAGCCGGTCAATGGTTTGGCCAACAAAAGGTCATTGTTTAGACCATAAGTACACTCAATCAGTGATATAGAGAGCAATAATTTAAAAGTATTATAAATTAATTTCATTATTTAAACTAATTATGAAAAAGAGATTAAAGCTTTTCAATGCATTGAATGATCGCACGCTTTGAATGTTACGTGACTTTCAAAGGCTGTCTTATTTCGGTTCATTCAAAACCAGTCCTTTTCTCACAGAGTTTCTCACAAATACTGTTCCCAAAAGAGAGGATCATTTTCACAAATCTCTTCACTGGATATAAGGTGTTATTCGAGGCATTTCCTCAAATGATGTGACGTTCCCTATGCCTCTCAAATAGACTGAATGACGATTTAAAGGGCATCTGAAGGTGTTTTGTCTTCATTGGACTTTCATTAGTCACGTGAATCACACGTTAATTCCAGTCAACAATATTTGTCAAAATTATCTCAATTTTTGCCAATTATTTGACAAATCATTGAAAAATGAAAACAAGAGTTAAATGATTTTTAAAAACTATTCACACATTTCATTGATTCTAATTTTGATTTGTTTAGAAATTGGAGTAATTAAAACGGATTTCCTCTTTCAATACTATGAATAATTTCCTAATTTAATAATCAGAATGTAATGTAATTTACATAATCTATTTCAAACGTAGTGAAAGCGTGCAAGAACTTGCAAGTAGAGTTTTCTTTTAAAGCTTATCAACTATTCTGTAATAATTTTGAAATCAATTTTCAGAATTAATAGAGATTTAAAACCTTAGTAACAGAAAATGTAATCCCAACCCAATTGCAAGTTGCAAACTGCCATTAATGTGAAAGTATTTCATTTTTCCTATTCTCAATGATCAGAGCTCAGTGTTAGGGAAGAACCTCTACCTCTACAGAGTCTAATTTAGAATACCAAATATCTGACCAAAAATGTCAATTTACCGAATCGATAGCCGCTGTTAATAAAAATATATGACAACTGTGCTCCTAATAAAGAGAAAGCCAAATGAGGCGGAGAGTGATCCACAATACCGGCGTACTATACTATACTATATACTAAACTTATATATTCTTTGTTTTTTTGTTCAAAACAAATAAAAATATTAGAAGCGTTGCATATGAATAAGGGATGATCAAGAGCCAGTTTCGCAAATTTTGCAAAAAATCCTCTCAAAATGTTAACACTCCTTATAGAGAGGGTCTAGACTTTAGGCTTTTCAAGAATTTTGAAAAATTCCCACTGAGCTCGCTGACCTTGATCATTCATGAGAGGAATGGATTGTCGAGCATTGAAATCACAATTAATGTATTTATTGTCAGCGCTTTCGATATAAATGTTAGAAATGGTTTAATTGCTTTAATTGAGGCCTAAATCTGTAATTAAAGGCCCGAAATTGACTTTTGATGAATATATCGCTAAATATTAGAAGAGTTCCTCTCTATCCTCTCTATGCCTACCATTTATTATTCTGGTGCTCTTAATAGTCTGTGTATGAGAACGATTCGACACTAATATCATTACAGATATTACGTTACGTTTGCGCTCACTTTTTGCGCCACTCATTGAATTACTGTTTTATTGTGACGTTTAAACTGTTTACTCGTTTGCCATTGTTTTCATGTTTTATGCTTTGATGTGAATATCAATTTAATCACTGATTACACCATTTAGTGTCCAAACCAACACTCATTCGGTTCTTCGGATGCAGTGATTCCTCTCTGGAGGGACTCTTTTTTGCTTTTATTTCGCAAAATTTAGTCATTATTTGGATTTGAAGACAAAATGATGTCTGAAATGGTTAGACGTCCGCCAGACCCGTCGTGTTCGCCCAAATCAAGTCCTCGGGGCAATCGATCGCCAGTTGTTCCGCGACAGGACTCTACCGGAACTCTGAAGACAACCATTTCTTTGGGCAAAACCCCAGTGATTGTGCATTCGGGACCATTTTATCTAATGAAAGAGCCCCCAGGTCAGTTACCAGTTCTTATCACTCATTACTAATGTTTTTATTATATTTGAGAACAGCTGAGAGCGAACTCACCGGTTCTGGCAATTTATTGCTTAAGAATAGTTTGGAGCACTCGTACAACAAATTCTCGGGCCGTAAAGTCAAGGATCAGTTGAGCGCTTTTCTGCCGAACCTTCCGGGAAATATCGATACTCCCGCACAACAGGACAACAGGTCTGACGATATTTATTATAAAACATTTCAGAAATACTTATTTGACATCGAATTTGATTTCAGTTCACTTCGATTACTGATCGAAAAGCCTCCGATTGTGGGCAAAGAGTTATTACCATTGACTGCAAACCAATTGCAAGGCTTCCGACTTCACGCGGGACCGGTCTGTCACTTATCTGATATGTTTTGATAATTAAAACTTAAATTTGATTCTTGTTTTTGAAGCTTCCGGAACAGTACAGGTTTATGAGTCAAAGTATTCAAAGGAAAAAACACAAACATAAGAAAAATAAGCAAAAGTCTGGGGAAACGCCTTCACATGACTCACACTCGGAGGCCGCAGATATGGTTCAGTCCCACGAAAAGAAGCACAAGAAACAGAAGAGACACGACGACGACAAAGAGCGCAAAAAGAAAAAGAAAGACAAGAAAAAGAAGAAACAGAAACACAGCCCCGAAAGTAGTGGCGGCACTAATATTGCCAGCACTGGTTTAATCGGTAACACAACTCCACAACATTCGACACAAAATGTCAACGGAATGCAGAGAAACAATTGATTTATTGTTTTGTTATTTTAGTTGTCATTAAATACCATTTTGTTTGAAAGAATATAAATCAAAGTCGAGCTCTTGTTTGAGAATTCCCGACAAAACCAACTCTACGTTCAATACGACTGCAAATAAACAAAAATCATTTCATCATTTGTTGGAACCATTTATTTAAATACTCACTGATTTGTCGGCTGAAGAATATTTCACATAAATGGAGATCGTTTTCACAGGAAATCACACAGAATTTTAGACCATTTTCTAGCATTCGAGACAATTGTTTTCTAGTGGGTCGGCTCGAAGTGACTGCGCGGCCGCCCGCGCTCTCCACAACATCTTTAATTAACTTTGGCGAAGGTATGCATCCATTGGTTATATAGAAGACATAATTTTTGAAAAGTTGGGCGTTTTTTATACTCAAAGAGCGCTGTAAACTAAAGCCGAACTGTTTTTCTCCCGAAATGTCATTTAAGAGATAATCATTTTCATCTACAAATCGATTTTGTTTTCCCGATTCGACGATCCATTCAGAAGTGACAACGAAACTGCAGGAACTAAAACAACACAAGAATTTGACGGTTCGAGCGATTCGGTCGGTTACCAAATGAGTGCATTTACTGGCGTTAGTGACTCTTCCGCCCAAACTTAAGACAATTGCACGCAATTCCTGTCTGTTATTGTCTTTGATTGATGTCATGACTACTTTTTTGGTTACTTCTATATTTGGTGTCTGAAGTGTTGGCAAAGAAATGTTGGGCACTAACGATACCGACTCTTCTTTAATAACCGGGCTTTTAATATCGGATTGCAATTTAGTCCTTTTGTTTTTTGGTTCCTCACAGTTCTCTTCAGTAATGACTGGTTTTTGATTGTGGTCCTCCTCTTCTTTTAGTTGGATCTCCGGTTTTAAACTTAACTGTTTTTCGATCTTTTCATTGATTCGAGTCTTTATATATTCGTCTGAAAGTCGAATCGGTTGTCGCCATGAGTTCATCAAATGAGGAACAGTTGAATACTCGATTCGGAACGACTCCTTTAAATCGAAATTTTGATACTTTTTCGGAATATTCGAAAGAAGTTGTCCATCGAAATGACCGAAGAGGACGTCCTGAAGCCAAATAAGGTTTACGATTGCAAGTCTCCACTCAATTGATTTTCTATATTTTTCTCCTTCGGGTCTAAAATTGAGTCAATTTTCAGCTGTTATTCAATTAAATGAATGAAAAGTCAGACCTTTTGCAGACAATTATTGTATTTTTTTGTGTCAAATAATTGGTATATTTGGCACCTGTTCTGAGAACCATTTCTTTAACTCTTAATCTTTCTTCGCCTTCGAATCCAGACATTGATATTATCTTTTGAGCGGATATTTTAAAATATAATCGTAATCAATAAATTGTGTTAAGAGGGGGACATTGATTTGTTAAAAACGGGATTAATCTTGTTAAGAGCGGTATTATGAAATGTGATTCGCTATAAGAATCAGTTTATAGAAAATTAAATAAATAAAAGTTGAATACGTGTTGTTTGCAGGGATTGTTATCATCGATAGCATACGGCAAATGGTATGTCTTCGTCGGCGGAAGCATTTTCTTGGCTGAAAAGACTTCATTGAGCCAATAGACAGAAACACAACGCCTTCCCTCTCGTATTGCCTTTAAAATTAGATTCGAATAACAATTTGTTAGACTTAAGAGAGCGCAGACCTGTTGGACAGTTGGACTCTGAGTGTTTTCACACAACACATGTGTACATCTTTGAGTATATGTAGTTTCAACTTCTGCTCCCATTTTAATAATATTTTTGGTCCACAAATCGATTAGTTTAGGTTCGACCAGATTTTCAAAGCCAGTGATGTAAAAGACTGTCCCCAATAAGCACTGATCGCTCGGTATTTGTATTCTGGGATCGTATCCGTAGAATCTTATTTGAATCACTGGATTCTGTGTGTGGTGGGGGTCTTCTGTACGTATGTGTTGGGCCCCTTCGCCAGTGGGTAAAGCCTGTAATAATCGTAAAGAGTGATCAGGTGTTCCCCTAATAATATGAATTCATGCGATGAATGTGTAATTTCATGCATTGATTGTATGATTAGATGCGAACCACTCTATGAATAGCATAACAGATATTAAACCAAAAGACGACTAAAACAGAACACAACAAACGAATGAGTGAAGACATGCCTTCCTTACCACACCGGGAGATCCAATGAACCCTGTCTTATTTGGCAAAGAAG
>JAQIYB010000274.1:0-13261 GCA_034699325.1 Oribatida sp. Gr-Ori-00743 | reverse complement strand
CTATAAATTTTAAAAATACAATTAAATGGCACTTAAAATGAACTCTCATTTTATGAACAATTAAATGAATCCATGATTACAATGAGTCCATTGGACTGTCGGCTACTTATGAAGAGTTTGCACAAAACTATTAATCATTTGATTCGATCAAAAAGTGTGGGAATTATTTGTATCGAAAATTGTGACTAAAAGACAGAAACAAAGACACAATCGATTTAATACTCGTTTCGACCATAAAATTGGCAAATATTCGGCGAAAATCACATTCAAAGGACATTAGAACCGATCGAGAGATCCATAATTTTTGATTTTGTGCGATAAATGCTTTGTCAGACCCTTAACAAGTGGTCTCATAGGGAGCGGACGCAACGTTTGATTGGGGGTTCTCTTCGCTGACCTCTGGTTGGGTTTGTTGTTGATTGTAGTAAGTATTAGGAACCGGGTAATTTACATAAGTATTGCATTTATCGAGGTCTACCCTCTGCTTGTCAGCACTCTTCTCTAGTTTTGCGATTAGGGTCTGCACTTCATTCACCAATTGATCAAATGTGGGCCTCAACTTCGGGTCGTCCGACCAACACCTCAACAGAATAAAGTACAACAATTCGGGACAGAAAGAGGGCCGAGGCATTCTTCTGCCCTGTTTTAAGTAATTCAATATTTCCCAGTTATCGACGTCAGGATATGGTGTGACTCCTCTGGTCAGTAGCTCCCAAACTAGAACACCATAAGACCAGACATCAGTCTTTGTATTGTAAGTTCCCTTTTCAAGACTCTCGGGTGACATCCATTTGACGGGTAATTTACATTTCTTATTATCACTGCTATAATACTCCCTCTCATATATATCACGTGATAGACCGAAATCGGCCACTTTGGCGGTGAGGTCGGCGTCTAACATACAGTTACGGGCCGCCAGATCTCTGTGGACAAACTTCTGTCCCGACAAGTAATCCATTCCTTTGAGAATTTAAATCAAATCTAAGAATATTTTAAACAAATCATTGAATTGAATACCTTTTGCGATATCGATGGCAAACATCAATAAGTTCTTAACCGTCGGATTGTTCTTCTCGTCTCTAATATAAGATAAAAGGTCTCCGTTTTCCATAAAAGGTAACACAACTATCGGCGATCCGTCCTCTTCGAAAGAGACTCCAATTAATGTCAAGACGTGATGGTGTTTGAAGTCCTTCATGATTAGGCCCTCCTGAAGGAAGGACTCGACGTCCATTTCTTCGCGAATGGCAGCTATTAATCAAATCGTTGATTAATTTCGAGAACATTCTAAGAAAAGACTCACAGCTTTGAAGAGTTTTGAGCGCCACTTCTCTTTCGGCCTCTTTCTCTGGTGCGCGCATCAAACCCTTATAAACACAACCAAAGGCTCCCTGGCCTAACACCTGTTCCAGAGTAAGATTTTCTCGCGGAATCAGAATACTTTCGGCGCGCAATAAATTCATAGTTTCTTCAGAGACTTGAAATCTTCGGACTGGCAATAAAGGACGAGTGACACCGTGGTCTTCATAAGCTATATTTGCATATATTTCGGCAATCAATGGATGCAAATGCCCTCACATTCAAAGCACATTCCATAAACATAAACCCCGCCAACAAAAACCAAAACCAAAACCCAAACCCAACACCAAAAACCATTTCAAATTCAATAAACTTTGCGTTAAAAATAGGAAATTTTAAACTTGATAAATCTATGCTGTGATTCCGTGAATAGATCAAGGATAAATTGCTTGAGTGCAGTGAACCTTAAACTTGGTAAAGCGGATGTAATATCGTGTGAATCCGTAATATACGGATATCCAAAGTTTATTGAATCTAAATTTTAAAAAGATATGAATCATACCATTAGTTGACGACTGAGCGGAATAGGGCGGCCGACCGGAATTTTCAGGGTCTCCGGCCCTGTAATGGATGGTATAATCGAGTGGTTTCTTCTCTTTCAAAATAATTCCTTGATTTTTGAGGTAATAAAGTATTCCAAAGACAATGAGTCCGATCACCAAAAGAGGTACTAAAGTGGAGACCATAATTGTGCCGACACTGACGTTACTCGGCTTTGATTTAAACTCTATACTACCCGGACTAAAGGGGGAAAACACGGCTGAGTTATTCAAATAAAAACGAATCAAGATAATATACCTGAAAACAATTTTTCCGACTTTGATTCTGACGACATGTGTCTGACCATCACTTTTGAAGATATATTCGTTGTATTGGATTTGACACAGAATTGCATCAAAACTATAACTTTCGGTCAAATTGCAAGGGATCTGAAGGGTGTCACTGATTCGTATATCAATCGGATAGTCAGAAATCAAGTCTTTGCCATCAATTTTGAGGAGTGGTTCCTCGAGATATACAACTCTAACGCTTTCCTCGAATGCAAAATACGTCGGATCCGGATAATAGGTCAGAGAGTTTTGAGACTTATTTGATTTCAGAAGTTCTTCGGAGAAAAAATTCCTGACGCCGTCCAAAATGAATGTTAGCTCAGCATCGGTCGGATTTTTTATTCTCGGCGGCGGAATCGGGTCTCTAATAGCAGGTGTCGGACAAACCATTTGAGTTCCGTCCGAATTAACAAAACACTGACTTTCGGTACGGATTTTTTGATTGGTTACCGAAGAAAGAGCCGCGACTTCTATTCGAGGGTTGAATACTGAGTTCAGGTTAAGTCCATTGACTGTTATGTTTGTATTTCCGCTTTTGATCGTATAATTGGGTCCAAAAGAGTGTATTATTGGATTCGCTTTGTATTCAAAGAATTCACTCCATTGCATGAATGAAAACTCATCCTTATAAATCTCCGGCCCCTCTACTGTCTTGTTCTGATTAATAATAAGGTGCTCGGAATCAATGGAAAGTATAACACTGGTATCCTTGTTGTCGGATGAAACTTGAGATCGCTGGGGACCACTCACACAGTTAAGGAATGTGCTGTTGTTATCGGTCTGAGCAAAAGGACAAACGTCAGTTTACTGATCAAGATCATTCAGAAATAAATTATTTACTTCTTTGCACTCAATTCCGGCCAATCTTATGGTTCGGTTGGAACCGATGTGCAAATTATTGCCAAATATCGTAACATTAGTGCCGCCATCGAGAGGTCCATAAGAAGGATGGACTCCTCTTAGCTGTGGCTCTAAAAATTTAAACTCATCGACAGACTGTGTCGTTCCGTTTATGTCATAACGTCCGCCACTAATATCACCGGTCAAGTCCTGGACTCTAACAATAACTTTGCCTTAAATGCAAAAAAACATTAAAATCAGAGATCAATAGAATTAAATGAGAGAACAAATACCCGAAACTTCTTTCTGGACGGCAGTAGTCCTGCACTGAACTCTTCTCGACTGCCAATTAATTACTTTACATTCTGTGCCCGCAATCGTTATATTAATGTTACTATTTTCAACTGATGAAGAAGGAGATCCTAAATTATCACCGCTTATGGTAATAACGGTTCCGCCCGACAACGGGCCTGACTTTGGTGTAAAATCGAACACTTCTGGTGGACACCGAGATCTACTCATTAGAGATGGATATTGACATTCCTCATCAGTGGCACAGTAAGAGTCACACCATCCACACCTCAAGGGGTCAACTGATTCAGTGTCTAAACAAGAGGCACAGTCCGTATGCAGAGAACAGGAGCCGAACGGAAACTTAACCAATTGATTGCCGGACAATAAATATAAATATTTCTCTTTTGTATCAAATGCTGGATTCGGACGAATTGAACGGTCCGTCGATTGACCGGAAATATTCATTTCAAATAATGGTTTCTTTGAATTCTCGTCGATTACAATCTTCGATATGAGTCCATCTTCTCTACCAATGGCTGCAACCGTATGACCGTTTTGAATGGCGACCGCCAGAGATGTCACATAACCTTTGATTGAAGTCAAGAATAGTCCGGGCAATGGTCTGGTAGTCCCAATATGAGGGTTGATTCCTGTGCCACAAAAGTCATCACCGACTGGTGTGACCAGCTTCTTACATTCTTCTCTCTTGCCATTAATTGGTTCGATTCTCTGGACGTGATTTTCAGCGCGGAAACACTCTCTGACCGCATCGGTAAACGCTTTGTTAATCTGTTTTATACTGAAGGCACAAATAGCGGAACCGATTGTTGTGTTGAACCGGGTTTTTCTGGTTGTCATCGGAACACCCATAGAAACAAAGAGAGTGTCTGCTTCTGAGTCTCTGTGAATATTGAGTTCACTATATTCTTGTCGACCAATTTTGCCGAAATATGCTGTGCTGGCAATGCTGTGCTGGTAATTTTTAGCTGGGGAATTACTATCATTCTTAGCTCCGATGCAAATAATTGGTAATTCCATATACGAGAAGAACTCGTTGTCGTTTTGGCAAATTCTGATGAGTTTGGACTCATAGTCGGCCCCATCTCTCAAACTCATCGGTTGGTTTGAAACAAAGTATGAATAGTGGGAGTGATTGAAACCATATATATATTTGACATTATATGTCTGCTTATACTTTGGATTGATATCCACTTTGGTAAAGGAGGCGTCAGAGCTATGACTCAACTGAAATCCTTTAATTTAAAAGAAACAAGGGTGTTACTAATGATTAATTAGTTAAGTTTTAATGCGATTTGATTTTGGAAAGAATTTGAAGAATTTCCGAATACAAGAATATATTGCTTAAGATTTATGTGATTCATTACTTGAGATTTGTTGGAGTCTAACATATGGTGTGCTTAATAACAATTCTTAGTGTAATTTCCTTTACTTCTTGAATAACATTCATTAGTTATAAACTAATAATTCAATAAAAATATCATATTTTCCAAACAAATGGATAAGTGATTGAAAACAGTCATTAACACCAATCAAACGTCAATTCAATATTAAACAAACTCTGATTGATAATTGTGTGAATCATTAGATAGGAATGGGTGGCAGCAAAGGAAAGGTCTTTATCACTAAGCAAAAAGTCTTACATTCACCGGCTATTAATAGTTTTGATTCAATTCAATCCAAACCCACTCTATATTACCCAATACATCCTATTCTCACTCATATGAGGCAAAAGTCAAGTTTTGAATTCCTGTTGTCTGGAGTCCATGTTATGGGGTGTGTGTCCGCCTCAATATCAGGTTTGGAGCGCATCTCAAAAGAATTCTCAAAAGTTTTCTCAACGAAAAAAACATTTATGACTCAAATACTTGATTCAAATTCAAGGCTTTCATTGTTAACCAATTTATGAATGAAATAAAATTCATTTTAAGATAAGATGAGGTCATATGAGATCATAAGTGAGAAGATATTAAATTTCTGCTAATCTTTTACTAAAATCCTATCACAACTAATAGATAATAAATCAGACGCCAATTTTAAACATGGTTAATTTTATTGCCACTCCAAACCATCAAGGAAAATTTTCATAAATATTCATATTATATTAATCATATACTAAAGGAAAGGCTTAAAACAATGAGCGGACATACCATTCAATCCTTTTAATTTTCGACTTGAAATTGTTGGCGGACTGTATTCAAGAGGCCGGCCGTCATAGGCTTGTGCAACATATATGGCATTTTTTGGTGTGGATGAGGGGGCGATAAATGCAAAACTCGATGACTTACTGCCCAAAAAGTTAATCGTGTCGTTAGCTATGCCATAGGGTTTTGCCCAGGTCAAGTTAAGAGCATTCAACACCCAGCACATGCCCTGGTAGGCGTCCCCACACGCCAGCAGCACAGGAAAGCCAGTATCCTGGTACTGAATTAGCAAAATTTGATTGTCATTATTGACCAGCTTTTTATCGGCGGTGCAATCACTGTCAAAAGGCGGGGGCAAACACTCTATGCTATCATTGAGAGGTCCGGTCCGATACTCTTCACTTTTTTGGAGATCATTAGATGATAATCGATAGACAGCATTGCGGGCGCCCACTATTATGTCGTTGTTATTACGGTTGACAATCACCCGAAACACCGGCTCTGAATTGAATTCAATAGTTTCCATATTTCTGATGGGCTTTGATTCGGACGACACGTGAGTTATGGACTCAATTAAGACAATTAACAATAATTTAATGACAATTGAAAGCGAAGAATGAATTGAATGACAATTATTTGTACGTTTAGTCCTCGAAACGGATATTAAATTATTTAAATCCATTATTTGTGTCATTCAATTGACGGCTCAATAAATGAATTAATGATTTAAATGTGAAAGTCGTGGCCCAAAGTCTTCGCAATAATACTGTGAATCACATTTGAAAAGCCTATGATTTGATAAAAACAAAAATTAAAAGTTAATAAAAGTGAGAAAAGTTTCGAAAGAGATTGAACTGATTGAGGTCAATGTGAAATATGTTAATTACTAATTAATTACACAGTAATTATCAATTGTCAACTATTTATTTAAATACACGTTTATAGCAATGTCTTAATGGTAAAAATGAAATTATTACTAGATCAAATTGGACAAACCTCTTGAGACCAGTGGATGACTGGTTGAGTTATCTGGAAGTTTGATTGCTTATCATAAGCATAGACTGCAAACTCAAGTTTTTGATTAAACATTTGTTTCTATAGCTATGGATATCGTAAACAATCGCATAAATGAGTGAATGTTTTAATTTTAATCAAACAAATAATTGCCGTAAAATCTAAGGCTTAGAGTCTTCTTAAGCGACTGTATTTCAGTCGTAATACAAAATAAATAATATTTATGAAACGAATGGTATTTCTCTCTATACTTTCGATTGCGCTCAGGGCAGTAACTGCCTTTCGTTTACGCCTTCGTTTGACGTCTACCAGTGCTGTTCTGAGCACTGAATTCTGTATTCTTTCTCTCGTCTAGCCTTTGCCAGTGCTCGTGATTTGGCCTTGGACACATAAAATACTTCAGGTTAGTTTTGTTCACAGCGTTACACTACAGTAGAGATTGTCGGCCTTCAATGCTCGGTCGTGATATGTCTGTGCGAATTCATAATTCATATACACTTTCAACTGACCCCAACTCATAATTAAAGGCTAAATTTCACCTGATCCGACACTTGACTCAAATGTTCTTGATCCTTATCAACTGTTTTGTTAAACACCAAAACCACATTCTTATCGGTTTTGGCCAAAAACAAGAGGGAAATGAGGTTCAGGGAAGTGACAAAGATTTCTATGCAAATGAGTGCTTAATTAGCCAGACCACTTCTTTATAGACATTTCTCGTTTCTCATTAAATGTGAAATGAGAGTCAACTCAACCAAAGAATAACAAAATAATGAAATATTAACCAAAACTATATATAAAACTCATTTAATAAGAGACTCATATTTTAAGGGAAACTCAAACAGAGATAAAAGTTATGTACAAAAACTCTTTGTATTGTTTAATAATAAATATAGAGTTTATTAAATTTCGCCCATAGAGTGAAACGCCATTAAAGTGTGAGCATGCTAACTTTTTATTATAAATCGATATTGCAGGCTCCAATTTACAGCTGAAATATCTGGTCCTAAATTTTAATTTGGCGGAACACCTATCACTTGATTGCACGATCAATATTTGCACAAATGACTGCATTCAAAAATACTGGAAAAGGATATTCTCGTGAAAAACGATACCAATTTTGATAAATTGCAGGAATAGATTAGAAACATTTGTTCAACTATTACAGAGATAAGGCATAAGTAGTTCTTTTTGTCACAAATGTTTAAAACAGAGTTGTGGTGGAAAAGGATCTTTCAAATTGAAGTAATGCCACAAAATAGGACTTGAGATCAAAAGTTGTTAACTCAAGAAAAATATTCAACGCTTTGAGTAATTAATTGTGTTTTGTCTGTCAAACAGTTTTAAGTCAAACAAACATTTGTTGGCAACGATTCCAAACTTTGATTCGCAGAAATAGAAGCTAATTATGCAGACTATGTGCTGTTCGCTGTGCTCTGCGCTCTAATCTCTGCATATTTCTCAACGTATTATCTATTTCAATAAAAATAAGGGGAACCCCCTCTTCACTTCCCCTCCATTTCAAAGTGATTTCATCCCTTGAATCACAAATTTTGAAGATACGCCTTAGAGTTAGCAAGTATTTCAAGAAATATCTAGTTCATCTTTGATTGGATTGATATTGTAGAGTCAATACTGTTAATAACATTTCTCTGGGGGCTAAGGATGTGAAGAGGCGGTCACAGAGGTTATCCCTCTCTTAAACTCTTAAAAATAGATGTTTTTCAGTCGTTATACAAAAGTTTTGTTTAGTCGTTATTTGGCTTAATTTGAAGTAAAATATGCCCTAGCACGTTCTCTGACGCTGGAAAGTTACCTAATTCACCACAATTATGATGATGTGATGATGATGCAGCTCATTTCAGACAATAGAAAACTTCATTTTCGCTTACATTTAGAGCATGAATAGCTAGTATCGATCGAAATCTAATGAGCATGGTCAGTGATCACTCCAATGATGATTAAGTCGAGAGCTTATGAATCATTTGGGGATTTCCAGAGATAAGTTCCTCGAAATTAGTCCCAAGAATATAATCAAAATCCGATGATATTCTAGAAATTAAGCGAAGACTTGAGATAAATGAGCGATCGATAAGTTTTTATATAATTGAAAAAATTATACATTAATTACAAATCAATTAAAAGCTGCAAAACGTGAATAGATTTTGTAAAATACTTAAATAAAGAAAATTAGATTTGCTTTAAAACTACGGACTTTTTTATAACAAATTTGAGTTCTGTTTTGTTTGCGTTTTTTCTCATTAAATAAAATGCATTTGTTTTTCGTCTCTCATCTAAAAAACAATGGTTTGCTTAAAAAATTGTGTTTAGATTTCAATTATAATAATAATAAAAACCAATTATAACTTATAACGAGTCGACGTCCGAATCGGAAAGCCATTGATGGTTGAGACAGTCTTTAGCCTTAGCCCTCTTGAGGGGGTCGTATTGTAGCATAGGTAGCAAAAAGTCTGCAAACTGTTCAGCTTTAGAGGGCTGCCAATCGTACTTCTCTGTCAACACCTCATAGAGACCCCAAGGCTTTAATGAGTGGATATTTCGAAGCTCTCCTATTATTTGACAAATTGTTTAATTAAATTCAAAGACATTGCTGTCAGACCTCTTTTATTGAAGAACTCTCGGGAGTAACGACCGGCGAACGCAATGTTTTTAGGGATGGGACCTAACAATTCAATTACATGCGCCAAATGGTCGTCATCTCTTGAGTATTCCTCAGCCGAGTGCGGCTCAAACAGGTAGTCACCAGTGGCCAACTCAAAAGCCATACATGCTGTTGACCAGATATCAGCCGGTGTTCCATAACCCGCTCCGAGTATTACTTCGAGACACCGGTATTGTCTCGTCTGAATATCTTCAGTGAAGTGATGATCCTTCAAATCAATTGACAATAGAATAGAAATTTACATTCGATTCGACACAAAAAAATAATTTATTGATTGACAAATAATGTGCACAAACCTCCCAACAGGCGTTCCCGAGATCTGCTATCTTGACATTAATATCACAATTTTCATGCGACGGATCGGGCGAACGATCCATCATTTTTTGCTGATCTGTTTGAAAATCGATCAAAATTTTGAAATATTAATACAATGATTGATAGCTTGAGTCAAAACGGTAATACCCGGACAACTGGCGACTCTTCTCATTCCCATCTCTTTAGTTTTGTGATAATTGGGAACTAAAGAGCTCTCAGACCTCTCTAATCGATTTCTGGCCTCATTATTACAGTCGTTATCGCAATCAATGTCCAACTCATTGGGAGCGGCTCTGGATTGAGATTTATAGTGATGTCCGTTACAGACATTGATGTCATGACAGGAAGACGCTATCATTGATGAGACGTGATTCGTATGATCTCCTGATTCCACCTCATATTCTTCATCGACAACTAACATCGACAGCCTTTCCGCTCCATTTCGATGAACACATCGCTCTTCTTCTTCCTCCTCTTCATCGTAATCGCCACCAAATCGAGGACAGGAACCACCGGCGGTCAACTGCTCCCTCATTTCAACCTCAGCTAATTGTTGCATTTGAATTTCACGGATTTCCGCCACTTTTTTGGCCTTCTTTTTCAGTTTCTTCTTCTTATTTCGCGACATTTTCGATGATATTGAAGGACCTGAACATTGAAATCAAGTTTAAAAACAAATGTCTAAAACATAAATGGATGGGCGAACCCGAAAGCTCTTTAGGAGCGGTAGAGATGAGAGAACCGGGAAGTTTGACTCCCATTCGCTGCCAATGATAGGCCTCATTAGCCAAACGGCGGACATAACACTCGTCAACTGTGAGGAGTATGTTCTCCGGTTTGATGTCGGTGTGAATTATCTTACATTTTGAGTGCAAATAATCCAATCCCTCCAAAACCTAATTTGTAAACAACGGCGTTATTTGAGCCGACATTCACTAATTCCTAACCTGTCGTATGATTTTCTTAACGTTAGTGATAGGTATTCCCTCATAATTGGATCTTATGATGAGTTTCAACAAATTACAGCCCAAGACTTCAAAAACCATACAAACGTCTGAAATATAAGTTTATTATCAGATAAATGTTAATAAAAATCAATAATTGTATTACGAGTTCCGTTAACTCCGCTTAATTTAAAGTCATCTAACAGTTTGACCACTCGATCGCCGTATGGGTCGTCCGGATCGCTCTCTCGTACCTGAATTTATAGATTAAAAATCAATGAAATTCTGTGCAAACCCCGTTTGTTGCGGACATGACTTACACTCTTAAGTAATTTGATTTCGTCGATCGCAGTCTCGGTATAATGTGATGCGCTTTTGACACACTTTAGTGCAACAAAACGTTTGTCACTAAAAGCAAACACACCATAAATAAGGATCAGTCGAATAATAAGACATTTCGGCCGAACATTAATCAAATGTCAAACAAATAAAACTTTTTTTTAAAAAAATGGAAATTAAAGGAAAAACAAAAATATCAATAAAAGTATTTTATCTCAATCTCGAAGTCATATAAATGTCGCAAAAGTTAGAAATAAAGGAAAGACTAAAACGTAACACAAATTAAGATTAAGTATTGAAGAGATTTGCCATTAATTTCAAGTATTAGAGAGAAAACTATCCGTTATCTCGTGTTTAGAGCTTAAGAGTTAATTATATATAAGAAGAGTAAGGGATGTGTCAGAAAAATCGATGCTTCAAATGTTTCTTACGTGAGATCCCAACAGAGCCATACAGTGCTGAAGTGACCCCAACCCAGCTTTCGTACCACACAATATCGGTTGTTGAAGACATCGCTGATTTTCACTGGATGGTAACCGCCTTTCACGTAGTCTTGAGGGTCTTCCTGTTCGTCGTCATCTGATCCAATTACCTCATCATCGTCTTCTTCTTCATAGAGTGGAAGTGGAGGGCTTTTGTTGTCTTTTCTGATCGATCGGACAAAACAAACAAATGAAAGCATAAATCATTTGAAAGTAAATTAATTTCTTCGCCAAAAAATAATTGCGACAAACATTTCAGTGATAATAGCCTTCATTTTCAGTGCCAAACACAACAAAAATAAAGAACCGATACTAAAGAGCCGCTAATTGTGAGGCAATACTTACTGCCAGTATTGAGGAAAGAGACGGGGAATCGGAAGCATCTGAGGCTTTGATGGTATGCTTAGATTAGAACTATGGATATCACACTTAATATTATTGAGATCACAATCACTTGAATCGCTATCTCTATTATCACAATAAGGATTTGGATTATTTTGGTTACTGTCAGCCAATAGTCCGGTGCTCTGCCTTTCGTGTTCGAAATTGGAAACACAATACTTGTGGTGCATTTGTTGAAGGGCTCTCTCGCGCGGATTCATATCTCGAGCGCTACTTATGTTAGTATTTCCACTATTTGCCAAATAACTGCTATTAGAAGCAATTGGCTTCGGACAAGCGGTGGACATAACGCCACCGCTGCTAATGACAGGCAAATGACGTCTTTGCGGTCTCGGGTTTCTACGCCTTTGATCAGTGGGTGAAGGTGATGGCCTTTTTGGGGATGAGTCCAATTTCAACAAATGTTTGGAAAGCGACGACTCGTCGGTCTCTGAGAGTTAGCATTGTTTTCAATTAGAGTTCAAAAGCAGATTCTCTTTCAATTGATTACTTGATTACAAGCTTTCAAAGCATTTGAAGTGTTATTTCAGAATAATAGACATATAAAGAGTAAGAATATAAATGAAGCGTAAAATAACTTCAAATAACTACAAACAACGTAAAAACGAGTGCAAAAAAAGATGATAACTCCTAAAATTGAATAAGACTTTTGATTAAAGTCCTTTGCATTGAGAGATAGAAACTCCACAAAAGACACTTCACTGCAAGTCTAGGTTTTTGATTAAGTATTTGAAGGGCAGACATAGAAGACCTAAATAAACAATTTTCTAATCTATCCATCAAATTAACTTTCATTTGTTGTCTCTACCCAGGCCAATTATTTACATATGTTTTAATTAAATTTATTGCTCGACTATTTGAAAAATAGTAATTCAAATGAAAAGAAAGCAAACATAATATGGTTTTTATAATGTAACCGAATTATGTTATCGTTTGCAGTTTGAGCCATAAATTCATTATTATTGAGAAGAAGATAATCAAAATATCAAACATTTATCCTAATAACCAGGTTAACTGTATTTTCATGGTGAATCTATGTCCAAATTAATAATTAAAAGACCTGGACATTTATCGATTTAAAAAAGGAAGTCGTGCTCTAAAAATAACTTCGAGGCTATAGTTTTGAAAAATGGCAAAAATTCTCCCAATTTTTCACTAATAAAAGGGACGGATTTCCAAATGAATATTCTGATCTATTAGATCAGTGGCCACACAAAGAGGCACACAATAAACACATTGAGAGTAAACCGATGGCTGACGACAGGACTCAAATTAATCAAAGTTAATAGGTTTTGGATAACAAACATTGGGATGTCGACCAAAATTAATAACCAGACGACTATTTGCTTTACCACTACTTTGGTATTCATTTATCAAATATTATTAAAAAATATATAAAATTTTAATCAGAGCTTCAAATCTGGGTTTCAAACCATTTTCAACATTTTATGTCTAATCAGTTAAAAAATCGATTTAAAGTTTGAATAATAAATTGAGTGAAAAAAATCTATAAATATAACAAAACTATCGATTTATAGGAGAAATACTTCGAAATTATATAAATAATAGTTTTTAACGCTTCGATTGACAACAAATG
>JAQIYB010000273.1:0-13273 GCA_034699325.1 Oribatida sp. Gr-Ori-00743 | reverse complement strand
ATAATAATCTCAAATATAAAAACGTTTTTCATTTGATTTGAATATAAAATGATTTCAAAATTTTTAGTTTTATTTGTTTTGTAATATCCTTTCAATAAAACTCATTATTCGTTTGAATTTTGTTTTGAAATAAATTATTTCATTTTGCTGTAAGAAAATACCTTGTACATTAATGTATAGTATACATTGTATACATTAAAAGCATCTTTTGTTGAAAGTCTAAATAATAGTCAAAAATGTTTTTCTTTTGTGTGACTCAAACCCCAACCCTTGAACACTGTTTCTCTCTGTTCTAAACAAATGCATCCATGTGATTTTTGAAGCTTTCTACTTCTAGTACATCAAAATGCCATCACTTGCGGAGTATAACACACACACACACTCTTGCACAATTTAGGGTTTATAATGTAATCTATGGCTAAATCAATGGATTTTCATAGTAAACCTTCGTTTTTACCACATTTTTAAAAAGTTTTAATGTATTGTATTTTGAATGAAAGTTATCTCATTTTGGTCTCTAAGACATCAAATTCGGTGCAAAACGTGAAGTGTTTGCAGACAAATGAAATAATAAAGATTTGGTTTTTGAAAACAACTGTTTTATTGCTTAAAATGAGCGGACATTGTGTTACGACAACTCATAAAATGATAATATATTGACATAACAGTCGACACTTAAATAAGTATTTAAATCTCTTATTTTGGTTAAAACTGGTCTTTTGGTTATATAATCACTTTTGCAAAGACATAACATTTGTTCATTTATTGACTGTAAAGGAGTGTCCGACGGCTCTACTCTTAATTGATTTTAAACCGTTTAATGCAATTAAAAACGTATTCATATTTTAAGTTTAATTCAATGAATAAAATATTTTCTAATAATAGTTTGCAATCGTTGTAAGCAACTGATGATCACTGATCAGAATGAAGATAATTACCACTCTTTAAGCCTTAACTTCATTGGCTTATGACTCGGGTTGTGATAGAGGGGGGCATTAATAACATTTGTTTGGTATCTCCACAGCAATGATGAGCCTCTCTTCAGTTCTCCCAATTGAGACAATTGTTTCCAGCAGTCGATCCAATTTATATACTCGGGTCCGGTATAAGCGGAAGCGGCCAAAGATCGAGCGTTTGAACCGTTGCAACACATCACAGTTGAGACCAATTGGAACGGATAGAAAAGTGAGGATACAATAAAGTTGACCGAAGCGGAGACATAGCTCTTAGCGGCTGAATCTCCCTCAACGTAAGTGTTTATAACAAATATTATGTTAGAACTGACCCAAAGAATCAGAACGTCGCCTAAAAATCGAGGCAAAAACCCAGAATAAAATCCCGTAATACCTCCCGATCTATATATGTCGGCGATGGCACCAAAAAGTGTGTCATAGTCTGTTTCGTGGCCAACAAATTGGGCGCACATCCGAACTGTCATCACATGAAAGGGATAGGAAATCAATAATGCAATCAAACGACTGACGGTTTCGCGACTCAAGTCTTTCGCCATTTTTTGAAACTTTTGAGAATCGATTCCCAAAATATTTGTGTTTTCTGAGAGTTCGGTCGAATTGGTCTTATTTTCGGCATATTTTTGTTTGAGATATTCGTTGACATTTACGTAAACGAAACCATTGATCAAAACGGAGCTCAGTTTATAACCAATTCCTCGATATATACCGAAGAAGCCATCCGTACGGCGAATGTGTCCCAAATACTGGAAAACTCCGGGCAGTGCTAAGCGTTGGCGACCGAACAAAGTCTTTGAGGGATACGGCGGTAGAGGTTCGTAACCCAATTGAATCAAAATCTTCGCCAAATCAAACGGATGTGCAATCAATGCGATCACAACCCGTCCCACACAGTTCTCGAGTGTGAACTGATTCTCAAATGTATATAACTTTGAATTAGACATCACTTTAAAGTTGAAACCAATTTAATGATTGTATTCTTCAATAGAAAACTCGTTAATTATCCCAAAATTATTGTCAATTCCTATCTTTAGGTCTGATTTCATTCATTAATTATGTTTTCAACTAAAATACAAATCTATTGAATTAATTCAAATTCTCGACAAATAACTTAAAAATTTGAGAAAAACTGTTTAAACTCACAAAATATGACTAAAAATTTAATTATTTCATTAAATTTAATGATTATATGAATTATTTTGAACCAAAAGGAGTCGTTATTTGCATTAAAACCATCTCTTAATTTGAGTATTGAATGCAATAAATGTTGTGATGTAAACAAATACAAAATTGAGTCACACTTTTGATGATATAATCTGTTGAACCAATTTTTGGCCAAAATGTCAGACTTTTCTCAGTATAAGATAATTAGTGGTAAACTTAAGAAAAGGTTTTTACTACGAAAGCCTAATCTTAATGAAGTGAGCGAACAGTTCTTAGCCCTGAGTCGAGACCTCAAAGAATTTAAGGCATATTCGGGGTATTGTTGCTTAGCTGTGGCCCGTTGTGAGCACTCGATGGCCAACACATCTGCAGAAGTTAACGCATTCCTAGATTCGGCACGTCTTCTACGGGATGGCTGCCAATTGAATGGCGCTATCAGTGCCTACAGACACGCTATAAAAAGTGCAGAACCATCGATTGTGACCTCAATTTATGCCGAATTGGCGGATATGTATAAAAGCCAAAACCGTTATATCGAAGCGAGTGATGTCTTTATTGAAGGCCAGCTCTTTAAAGAAGCCATCGATTGTTACCTGAGATGTAATCAATGGGAAAAAGCTTTGGACTGTTTCTCGAATATATCGGTTAACCAAATGACTGAATCAGATTTCGTGACTCTATTTCTTCTAAAATTATATTTAAATGATCCGAAGAAATGTGAATTTGATTTACCAATTATTGATTGTCACTCAGAAAACGATCAGTTAATGGATTTGAATATAATGTTGGAATCGCTTCTCATTTGGAGCCGAACCAAATCAGAAGACAAAAATCAAATGTCTGACTCACTTGCGGTCCAACTTTTCCCTAAACTGAATGGACATCAAAACCAATTATTATATTTAATTTTTAGTCAAAATAATTATTGAAATGTCTTTTAATTGTATATACATTTGAGTCCCAAACGATTGATTGAAAATTTCGATTTTAGGAATGACTCATATTTTTGTAAACTATTTCTCTTATTATTTAAATTATTTAATACTTTTGTTTGTCTTTTAAATCAATTTGTTTTTCATTTAAAGTCAATTGAATTAAAATTTGAAAAATGCGCTCAAAATTGTCAGAAATGAAGAGTTGACGTAATTAATGGATAATAAGCGCATTCAGTGGTGGAGAGACTGAGAGCACGTCATCCCTAACCCTAAACCTATCAATAAATTGATTTACTGATTGTTAAGGTGAGTCCAATTATTTACTTCTATTAATTACTAATGTTTTGACTCTTAAGATGGCGAATGTGTTGGAAGTATTGACCAAATTCTATGAGGAGTACAGCGCGAAGACATCTAATCGTCTTAAACTGATTGACGCTTATTTGGTGTACATATTCCTGACGGGAATCACTCAATTCCTGTACTGTTGTCTTGTGGGTACCTTTCCCTTCAACTCATTCCTGTCTGGCTTTATATCGACGATCGCGTCCTTCATTCTTGGGGTTTGTCTTCGCCTTCAAGTGAATCCACAAAACAAACACGAGTTCCGAGAATTGAGTAATGAAAGAGCTTTCGCTGACTTTATCTTCGCTCACATTGTCTTACATTTAGTGGTCACTAATTTCCTCGGTTAAGACAATTGTCAACACATTTAACTTATTTTGAAATTTGATTCAAATCTCTTTTATTAATTGCTTTAAATAAATGACTGATTAAATCCAGAGGAATGTGTGTCTAACTGAAGGATATTTTCTCATATCCTCTAAAATGGTCGCAAATTCGAAGTCGAATAACATTTCTTTGACTTTCAATAAAGTGATTCTAACGGCAAACTAGTATCAAGGCCTTTTTAATAGGATATGGATGTATAACAGTTATTCCTCCTACAGTTGCGGCTTCTTTTCAGCCAAACCTTCCGGACCTGTCATCCTCCACGTGGGAACGAATGGGTATTTGGGGATATAAGTCCACAAAATTGCATATTTTAAGGGAAATCTATAAAATAGTGGACCCATTATGTGAACCCATTACTACTTTTATTCCTTTTTTAAAATTGTTGACGAATTGTTTGCTTTTATTGAAGTTTGGACCAAATTGGGGACCAAATTGGAGTCCATTAAGATCCCGACAAACACTCCTAAACTAACAAATGATTGGATCATAATTTTTTTTGTTAAATATGATTTGTTTGATCTTGTTAGATCATTAGATTCTATTGTAATTATGTAATGCAAGGTCAAATGTTTGACCGGCTAAATGTGAGGCAATACATTAAAGGCTTTCCCTAAAGTCTGAGTTTGTATTGGATGTCAGTCTCAGAGAAATCAAAACAACATTAAACACGTGACTAACAGATGATTGTTATTTTGTTTTCAATTAATTTAAATCCTTTTATTATTCAATTAAATGATTGATTAAACTCTAATGTCTTTAAATAATTGACAAAATAATATTCGGACTCATTTTGAAGAATTGTGAATATAATGAAAATTTTTAATCAGTATTTGATTCGAAGAACAATTTCTGAGACTATTATTAAAAAGTTTTGTTTCAATGAAAACCCAAACAAACTATTAATGAATAGATTTAATCAAATAAAATGTCTTTCAATGAATGTAAACAAAAGCGTTACAATCGATGAACAAAAAGTCAGACGAGAACTGAATCGAAGAAATGCTGAGTTCATTGATATTTGGAATCAAATGACTCCTTCAGATTTGGCCAAAAGTATGAAAATGTCCCAGGGTGATATCAAACAAGTGATGAGAGAATTGGAAGCAAAAGACCTAGATCATATAGTTGTCGGCAAAATTCTTAGATTTTTCGGCAAAAAAGCGAATTTCATTAAAAATCCTTCGATTAAAACAAAAACTGATTTCGATTTCGAAGAAGAAATTGAAAAATTATTGAAAAGTGGATCAAAAGTAGTGAGTCGTGTGCCAGTGGTCACCATAATGGGTCACGTTGATCATGGTAAGACCACTCTTCTAGATGGACTTCGAAAAAGTGAGCTAGTTAAACAAGAGTTCGGAGGAATCACTCAACATATCGGAGCCTTTGTTGTGTCACTCAATAGACAAAGTAATTCAAAATATAAAGATTTGGTGACATTTTTGGACACTCCCGGACATAAAGCCTTCAGTGGTATGCGAGAGAGGGGCGCAAACATTACAGATATCGTTGTTCTTGTGGTTGCCATCGATGACGGAGTTATGGAACAAACAATTGAATCCATTTCTTTCGCAAATTCTTCAAATGTTCCGATAATCGTTGCCATCAATAAAGTGGATAAAAGCTCTAATTTACAAAAAGACCTGGATCACCTCAAAAACGGTTTAAGAGCCCATGGGATCATCTTAGAAGAGGACGGGGGTGATATTCAAGCAATACATTTGAGTGCTTTAAAGGGGACCGGACTCCACGATCTCAAGGAAGCAATTCTAGCGTTGGCTGAAACACTAGAAATTAAGTCATATATTGACGGAAGTGTTGGCGCAGTAGTCCTCGAATCCTCTATCGATTCTAAGAAAGGAAAGACCGCATCAATTCTTGTTCAAACCGGAACTCTGAAAAAGGGAGATATCATTATAGCGGGTCAGCACTCGTGGGCTAAAATAAGGTCAATGTTTGACGAGTGGGGGAATGTTGTCGACAAATGTCTTCCAGGATTTCCCGTCCAAGTAATTGGTTGGCGCGAAGACCAATTACCTAACGCTGGCGATAGTGTCTGGCAGTTGGCCTCTGAGAAAGAAGTCAAAGAACTGATTAATTTGGTTAAAGCCAGAGATCGAAAAATAAGAGCCCAAACGGATGCAAACGCCGCCCAATTGAAAATGGAGGGACACCTCAACACTTATAAACAAGAATTGATGGCTTTGAGATCCGCTGGAATTAAGTATAAGAGAAAAAGGAATAGAGGGCCCCGGGAGAAGGTATTCAAAGAGGAAGACACATCCCACCAATTGAATACTATTGTCAAATGTGATGTCAATGGATCCCTTGAGGTCTTACTCGATATTTTCGAGTCGTATCCCAACGATAAAAGTGAAGCCAAAATTGATTTATTGCATTACGGAATCGGAGCCATCACTGAGAATGAGGTCGAATTGGCCGCTTGTTTTGACCGACCCGTCATTTATGCCTTCAATGTAGGAATAGTCAGCCCTCAGGTCAACAAATTAGCCAAAGATTTGGACGTTTGCATCAAACGATTTAATGTAATCTATCATTTGGTCGATGACCTCAAGAAAGAAATCAGTGAACGATTGCCTCTTATCGACGAACAAAATGTTTTCGGTGAAGCACTCGTTCAGCAGGAATTCATTGTTAATGATCGCCATAAGAAGATTCCAGTGGCGGGAGTCAGATGTGTCAAAGGAATCCTCAAAAAGTCTAACTGTCTCTACAAAGTGTTGAGAAGAGGAGAGGAAATTACTTCTAATTTGAGGATCTCATCGATTAGACACTTGAAGGATGAGGTCGAGTCCATCAAAAAAGATGTCGAGTGTGGTCTCAGGTTTGATGGAATCTCAGGATTAGATGGACTCAGATTTGAAACAAATGATACCATTGTTTGCTATGAAATCAAACGCATTAAACAAAAGACTAATTGGACTCCAAAAGGATTTTAAGTGAATTCCGTATAAATTTTGTTCAAATTTTGTTTATTTTTAGTTACAATTGAATTAAAATAAATTCAAAAACTTATGGTTTTCTTATCAATTATTATGGGAAGTGTTTGACAGTAATTACAGAAATGTCTCTCAAATGACGCGATTGAAGTCAATTGCGTTTCTGTTGGGCTCTTCCTCTTCCACCCAATTGATTGTTTCCTGCGTTTTGCGGTCGTGATCCTAAACCAGGGTTTCGTGGGCCTCCCCTTCCTCTCTGTGCGGGCGCACGTTTGGGATCTCTTTTAGATGTCTTGACCTCTTCGCGGACTAAATCGATGACTTCATCGGGAATTCTTAAGTACTTAATATTGGATCCTCTGATATAACACTCAGGCATTCGCCAAAAGCGGTCGCCATCTCTTGAAGTGCAGATTACTTCTCTGAGGTTTATATTCATCCAATTATCACATGAAACCAAATGGCCGTTATATGTCTCCCCATTCTTCAGCTCCACTAACATCGGGTGGTTTTGAGCGGTCCTCAAAAGAGACAACGGAAGCATTTCCTCTAATTATTTATTCAATAAATATATCAAATTATTTGTTTAACAATAATTAGCCGACAATTGATTGCAGTTATTATTGAAAATAATTTTATAAACGGAGTGAAGTACTGAAAGAGTGATCACTAATAACGTCTCAAATCACTTGAATTTCATTTTCATTTTATGTTATAAATGACGTCATTTGACATCACTTTGTTTACATTGAAGCCTTTCAATAGGTTAACATAGAGGCAAACTTTACAGGGGGCTAAAGGCAGCCAAGTTTAACAGTGAAGTATACTTTAGGGGGTTTTTAATATAAAACTTCAGGATTGAGTTTTTACCGCAAAACTTTTGTGCACTCAGCCCCTGTTCAGCCCCTGTAAAGCCTACCTCTATGTGCTTTGAAGCAAAACAAATGTTTGATTAGATCTAGGGAAAGATTGCCAATCTTGTAGGTCACACAAACCCCCAGCAATAGTTAAGTTACGCTAATTTCACAATAATCTGTTTATTTCTTTTCCAAAACATTATATAATTTAATTTTTGTAATAATTTTCTAATAATTAAACGATTGACTCAATTATTGGTCAAAATGTCAAACAATTTAAGCGAAGAAATGTCTGAAATGTAAAAATCTTTTGGTTTATTAATCGTTAAAACTTTTAATCAAATTAATTATTGAATGCATTAAATTAAGGGTTGAGACGGAGTTCCAAGTCCTCAAAGCCATATATTTAGAGGACATCACTATTCAAATGAATGATAGGTCGGATCCATTGATAGCTTCAATTCTGGTCGATCTCTACCCGAAAACCGGCGATAGTTTGGACCAACAATTTGTCAAATTAACGCTTGTCGTCGATATTCCCAAAAATGTATTTCAATCGATAATTGTATTAAAAGTTTTGATTGAATTTTTAATTGTGTTTCAGTACCCAAACATATCTCCCGGTTTTCACTTCAAGAATATCAGGGGTTTAACCGAACACAACATAAATGAGTCGGTCTTTTCATAGCCTTATCCATAATACTGGATATATTGACTAATGTCGAGAATCCATTTCAGGATTACGTCTCAAATAAAATTGATTTTGGAAGAGAAGAGAACTGAAACTGTGGTCTACGATATGATTGAGAAGTCCAGAGATCTGTTGACGACTTTGAACTCTCCGGTGGGCAACAGATGTGCCATTTGTTTGTATGAGTTGACAGCTAGTGATCAGGTGCTTAGAAACGAATGTTTCCATCACTTGCACTGCCGTTGTTTTGCCGATTATATCGTTTCAATTAAAACTCAAAACCTTTTGGGGCCGACACGAAAGGGTGACGAAAATGACTCAGAGATTAAAATTGAATGTCCTGTTTGTCGGATACAACTAAAGTCAATCAATTGGAAAGATTATAGCGACCCGACTAAGTTCTTGGTCCCTTATCTCTCAAAAAAGCCTTTAGAGAACGAATCACTTATAATAGAAGAGACAAAATCGAGACAAAAAAGATTTGACAAAATTTATGAAAAACAACTGAAAAACGGAGGAATTATTGACTCCGAAACTCAAAGAAATAAATTTATTTTAAGTATATCTGAAACTAACGAACGAACAAATGTTTTGAGCGTAGAATCTATTAATTTCTTAAATCAATAAATAATTTGCTATTAAATAGAATCTTATTTTATCGATTTTGGTCGAAGAGGTTGGAGGACATCCATAATTCAAATAAGTCTTAATATTTCCCATTTCGACAACTTTTAAATAAATGCCTTAAAAGAAGAGATGTTTTGAAGAATAATTTATATATTTTATTGTTTTGATGACAACTCTATCCACAAAAGTATAGCTTTTTATAGCATTTAATTATTATAATTAATATATTTTGCGATCAATCGGTATAACAGTTGTACTGCTTTTCATTCAAAAGATAACTCATTATTCAGTTATTAAGTCAATAGTTTGATAACAAATATATAACAATATATGGTTTAAGACTTCACTAAAGATTTTCACTCAAATTGTTTTATACATAAAATAATAATTTTTACAATCATTTGAACGATTAGTTTTCAGATTTTTAATAGCGTTGAGGACTAGTAGTATCGAGGATTGTGATCGAACGGTCGGATATCCTATCAATAACTTACATATATTTTGAGCACATTTTAGGAAAATTAGTCTAAAATATATGATTATAAATGATTTAATTCCATCCCATTGGTATCGAGCGAATCGCCACAAGCGCTTCTATTTGGCTCAGGACTCAGTTGAGTTAGTGAGTGGTTTTTATCACATTTTGCTGTTGTAGTAAAACCGTTCCTATTCTGAGTCAATGAAGGCATAACATCAACCCATGATTCCAATGAAGGACTTTCTGTCAAATATTCGAAGGAATGCGAAGTATTGTTGAGACAATTGTTTGTCTGAATTTCAAACAAAAATTCATTCAATTGAATCGATCGATAAAAAATTGTGGACACTGTGTGTATCCATTGGACAGACCTCGTCGTTGATTCCATTACAATATTTGAGTTGTTGACAGAGCGCCAGACGCGCCAAATATAGCTCTCGTCTCAAATAATCGATTTCACTCTAATTAATCGAATAAATCAAACAATTGATCAAAACTCAAATGTAAAGAACTATTAATTAAAGTCATACCTTATTCTGTCCGATAATCTGTTGGAGTCGCACCAAAACTTTGTCTCGTAAGAGAAGGTGTCCATCAATATCAAAAACCTCTTGGCTTAGAGTTCCGTCGAAAGGGAAAGAGTCAAAAGTTTGTTCGTCATTGGGTGTGGCCGGACAGCCAGAACTAGGGGTTCGAGTATGCTTTGCATATCCATTACAAGTATTGTTCTCATTGGAACTCTGTCTTTGAATGGGAACAGTGGAATTTTGTGGCACAGCCTTCTTTTTTTGGCTGTATTTATCCAATTGTGCCGAGAGGTCAGTGTTCGCTACACAGGAATTGCTCAATTCGGTAGTACTGGTGCTCGCAGTCAATAGATTTGAGAGGAGAGTGTTGTGAGCCTCACAACACGATTGCATGCTTTCCACATATGATGGGTTGCCATTAAGTAAGGTTTCAGTCGATAACATACTGAAGTGTGCACTCAGTCCAGGCTCTGACTCATCGATTAGACCGTCTTCTGAGCCACGACTCGAAGGCAAATGATTTGATTCGCGATCACAGACTTCTTGATTGACTGACAGTCCATTCGACTGCAAATCGCGGATATATTCGAGAATAACAGACTTTCCTCTCTCGCACTCATTGGAGTCTACATTAAGGGAACCAAATAGGTTTGGGTCACTGCAATGTCGAGTTCTCATTAGTGAAGTACTATCACTGGACACAAAGCTGTAATTGTCGTCCAGTGCAATGTTCTCACAGGAACGCGTCTTTGACAGGGAATGGTGTTTATCACTTGCTATAGTATCCATATCTGATTCCGTTTCATTGGTCTCATTGTTTGACTCATTCAGTTCTGAATTTGGTTTCGACTCAATATCTATTTCCTTTGAAATACCGTTCATTAAATTGAATCCATGGGTAGTGTCGGCACTAATACTGTCTTTAATTACAGTTTCGGGGCTTAAGATCTGATGGTTTGCTGTGCAAACAGATGTCGATAACGGCATATAAACATCGCTCCAGAATACAACGTCTTTTGCTTTACAGGACGGCCGCAAAACCTGTCAAACATTAAAATAAATGTTAATTTTTGTTTGAGAATAGCATAAGGCATAGGACAGCACCTGTTCGTTATGAAGGTATACATAATTAACAAACTGTTGACGTCGATTATGAAAATAAGACCACACAGAATAAGTTCGTTCATAGATCTGGTGGTCGTTTCTTTCTCTCATATTATTACAGACAAATGTGCCGAAAAGAGAGGAGTAGGTGTGTTGGATCAGTTTAATCAGAAAATTCAAATTGAATTCAAAACTACAGGGAAACTGTCGAACCAATTGGTGGACGCAATCGAGCCATTGCAAGAATACGGGACATCTTTCATTGGTGTCTTCAGAAGAAGTTCCATGGCCACACCGGTCAGCGAATTTATGTCCGAATTGAATCCACTCTCTTTCGATGAGAACTCTAAAGCCATCAATGGTTCGATAAAACGGGTCTAACATAAGTTCAGCCAAAGCCACGATTTGCGGCGTTCTATCCCATCCATCAGAGCAGTGCACTAACACCGGTCTCTCTTCCAAATCTATTGCATTGACCACAATTAAAGCTGATTTTATGAGACCCGATATGTTGTGCAACCATTTGGTATTATCCAGAAGTGTGAGCCAACTGTTGGAATGTCAACAATTCATTCAAATATATTCACAAATTATCAATCGATTCAATTACAAGACTGACATTAATTTCAGTGAATTTACTCATTCAAAGCTACCCATATTTGAGCTTGGTCACTTAAAATATGGTCAATAATTTTGAAGTACAAATATAGAAGTGTCTGAAATTAGTGAACAATCTCAAAGTGATCTTGATTATCAATAACCCAGAAAATATAAATAATTTATAAAATGACTTCTTTTAAATTGCCTCTAAGAGGAAGTGTTCAAATTGAACTAGGGCCTATTTTGTAGACTAGCCATAAGTGAAACAAAATTCATATTAATTTTGGGCCAAACATAGCGTAAGAGTTATTTAAAATGTTTGAGAGAAACAAACATTAAATGAATGGAAGGCTTACTTGAATTGGTCGGCCGGCGATTCACAAATATAACGGAGCGAATGGTAACTCTTTCTAATGCTGTGAATATTGGCTAAACTCATAAACTGAACCTCAGAACTGAGATAATATTCAGGGCATTCACATCCGCCCCCTTTGGCTCTGTTGGCGACGGCAGCCGTATAACTGCGAGCGTCCAAAACCAACATTTTTTTGTTTTGCGATTCACTGGAAATGCACGACATTGCGATTGAGTGGAGCAGGTGTTCATCCTGGTTGTTGCGCCATCCCAACCACCCCACTTCAGGCTGACTACTTCGAGCGATAACACAGCCATTCTTGCGATGCCTCCAAACGATGGTAGGAATTCTTCTCGAATACCGAAAATTAGCCACAGATTCCAAGTCTTTATCGGTGACACCTTTAGGCACAACCAGATATCGGGGATAACTCGAACATAACTTAAATTCTTTATTTATATCACTTATTCGCCAAACATTGTTATCAAAAGCCATTCTTTTATACTCTTTGTCGACGGTTTCAAAACAATTACGAATCTGTTTATCGACGAAAACAAAACTCTTCGCCGAACTGTTATCGGATTTGTTTGAAGTGAAAAACTTGAAACAAAACAAATTTTCGAGTTTAGAGTCGAGAGCGCAGACATCTGTGAGTCTCTTATACCAAAGCGAACAGTCATCGGCTGAACAGAATGAGACAACGAAAGAGCGGATATGTTTGCTATAGACGTATAGATAGTAGAGTTCCCTCATCTCTATTGACTCAATCATTCCTATCGACAGACATATCGGAAATCTATCTTTTGGAGCGTTATATGCCATAAATAGACGAAAGTTTGTTATAATCAGTTGTCCCTCAGTGGTGGCTCCCGTGTACATAGTTGTCTCACCGGACAATCGAGGAAAGGGTGAGCTCTGCAATGACTGAATCGCTGAATGGCTTGAATTAGTTGAGGATATGTCACTGTTATTGCAACTACTGTTATGATTGACATTACTTCCACTGCCAGTGCTTCGAGTGCTATGACTACTGGTATTGCATTCAAAACCATTAATCGCTGTTTTAGAGGCGTTCGGCACAAGAGATGTGTCTTCACTTTGACCGTTGCAACCGTTGCTTACAAAAGTGGTTGAAACCATTGGTGTCGAAGAATCTGAATCCGTCTTTACTTTCAAAGAAATATTGTTCAAATGATCATTTATTTGATCCAAAGGTCTTCCACTAAGAACTTCACTTTCGGTATCAAATGGGATATTCATTTCTCTTCGTTA
>JAQIYB010000272.1:0-13277 GCA_034699325.1 Oribatida sp. Gr-Ori-00743 | reverse complement strand
TTATATTTAGTGCTAAAACTTTCGTTACATTCATTGTCCGGACATTTGAATGCATTTTGTTTGTCATCAGATTTATTGTTATTATTATTGATGACTAAAGACTTTATTTTCTCACTATTTTTCAATCTTTTGTTTTTAATTTGATTCTCTCTTTCATTGCCATCAAATTGAGTCGATTTCTCTTCGAAAACATCTTTGAATCGATTGTGAAATGTCTTCAAATCGTTTAAATCTCTTTCATTCAAATGAGAGTTAAGTTTAACACAAATTATTCGTTCAAAAAATAGTTTAAATTCAAAGAAAAGTTTGATTTGATTTTCGAGTTCTCGGTTTCGATCAATCAGTTCCTCGAAGACATCGTTGATATCAATCGACGGATACTTTTTGTCACTTTTGTGGACACTTTTACTGACACTTCGCGTCCTTTTTCTCTTCATTTTTGCGATAATAAGTTTGTGTCAAATGTTTTCAAAACAATGTTTACTTTTTTGAGTCAATTCATAAATAACATGACTTTAAATTGTAAAATATAAATTGATCAAGGTTCATTCAATAATTTCATTTATTCGGAAATAATTTAAGTTTTATATCATTTGAAAGTTTAAAAACAATTTATTTGTTATGAATTTTCTCGTGTTTTGAGAGATTAGATTTAGTACAGCACCGGTACTGACATCCGGGCCAACTGCACACAAACCGCTTGTCGTTCCTATGTATAGCCATGTGAACTCTTAAGTTCTTTCCTTGTTTAAATCTTTTACCGCATTCTGGCCATTCGCAGACAACTGGCCGCTCGTCGCTGTGCACTAATTTATGCCTTTTCATGTTATACAAGGAATTAGAGGTGTGCTCACACCCGGGCCAATCACAGACTACCAGTTCTGATATGTGAAAAGTCTTTATGTGATTTTGAAGGCCCTGATAGTAACGGTAGGCCCTCTCACAACCAGGTTCTGTACATTTAAAGAGCGGTTCCTTTGAATGAACGGACATTTGATGTGCTTTGAGATCGGATTCGGTTTTATATGTTTTAAGGCATTCCTCAAAACTGCACCGAAAGGGCCGCTCATCTGAATGTGAAAACGTTTTGTGAGTCTCTAAACTATGTCTGTTATACGTCCGGAACTGACAGCCCTCGACATCACAGGGAACCGTCTTTTCCTGAAGAGTGTGTACTCTCTTCACGTGATTACTGAGTTGGAAGTCATGTTTGAAGGCTTTGGGACAGCCGTCAAACGAACACTCAAATGCCTTCACAGTTGTCATATGACACAACTCTATGTGTTTCCTCAGCTCTGAGTTCGTGGCATACCTTTTCTCACAACCGGAAAACCCCACACAAACGAGATTCTTGGCTAAAAACATAAAATTAGCAAGCTCCTTCTCATCCAATTGGTCGCACACCTGAGTGTCGTTTGTGGTGTCGGCGATAGTTATCCCAAATGTTAGTAACGTAATGACATCCCTCCCATTTGCAGACAAACTTCCACTTCTTAGTAGGCGTATGAATGTGTTTGTGTTTCCTGAGGTCAGTCTTCCTCTTAAAGGTCGCTCCGCAGCCAATGAAGTCACAGACAACGGGCCGCACGTCTGCCATCACATGACTCCATTTGTAGTGTTCTTTGACTCTATGTTTGGTTTTATAACTTTTATTGCATTTAAAATCCGGACATTTGAACCGATTTTCCCTTTCATTCGCGTTATTATCTGTTTTAAGATCTTCTGAACTGCCATTCGGTAAGTCATTGAAATTGGGATCAATTAATTGATTTCCGATGTCTTCCAACTCAATAATGGGCTCATTCTTCACAGGAATCGGTTCGGACTCTTCATAGTTCTGTTTGAAGAATTCGTGTCCAAAAAGGTTATTTGATTTAACGGTAAATCTCTTAAGTCTTTCTAATTCTTCTTCAGTCAAATAAGGCCTCAATTTCTTACAGATTTGTTCAAAGAAGAGCTTAAATTCAATGAAGAGTTTTATATGTCGTTTGAGTTCTTTGTTTTCGTCCACCAATTTATCAAAGGATTTGTCGGTTTCTATAACCGCCAACCTTTCACTTCTTCGTCTGGTCTTCATTTTACCAACTTTATTTACAAACAAGCTCAATTTTGTTTGTTTAGAAACAACGTTACAATGTTTAAACTGAACCTTATTATTGATTTTGTGGTTTAAATAGACCTTGAACATCTGAGTAAATAAACGATTATTGAAAAATTGATTATAATTTATAAAGTGTATTGTATCTAGGTGAATATCTAGGTTTAATCTATTTGCCAAGTTTTATTGACTTAGGATTGGAAAATTCCCCACTCATTCAATTGTAACGTTGTTTGTGAGTGATTGAGTGAATTTCCACTACAAAAAACTAATTGAATAAAATTGAGTATAGATTTGTGAAATATTTTGTTGAAACTCTCATATAATGAGTGAACGGAAGGCGTTATAAAAATGAGAACAAAGAAAAAGACGTAAATAAAAGTTTGACGTTTTGTTTACGGCTTTAACCCTAACATTGAATTGATTTATATTTCGTGAAAAAATCCGATTTAAGAGTCAAACGACCGAAAAATAGTTTGCTTTTCACTCAAATAAAGTTTAATAAATCTATTCCGGAGTTAAAGGAAGGGTTGTCACGAGAAGGAGAGACCACTTATAAGGCAAATAATCGATCGGTTCTAATCGATAGTGACGTCTGAGAGCGAGGACATCCAAGTCTGGAGGTATGCCTCACGTGATTATATTCACGCATTACAACAATTTGGCGAAAGGGCCCACATTTGTGGCCAATGACGACACACTCCTCCTCGACTATTTGGGGGCTCAGCCGCCGCAGAACTCCCAACAGTCATCGATGGTGAACGAGTCGCCCACTCAAGTGTTGGACAAACTCGAGCAGAGGGGCTATCGGGTGGTCGGCATGTCCTCCAATGCCACCGATGAGTTCAATAGCTATGTCTGGACTCTCCATAAGCCCGAAGAGATAGAGCCGTTCGCTTAGAATATCCAAAAGTGTCGGATATTTGCACTAATTTTGTCGATATATCTCTTAAATGTGTTCTTCATTTCCAGACATTAATTGAATAATAATTTAATTTCAAACGAAATAAAACTTTGTTTAATATTATGTAATATTTTGCTCGATATTAATGTTTCTGTAATTGTTTTGTCAAACTATCGGTTGTTTTCCTAATTTTGGTTTAAACTTAATTTTATTTGTATTTTGTTAACCGATATCTCAATCGCTTTAACTATTCTTCCGATGATATCATCGATAATATTGTTTTCATGTCTGTAATTATCTTTGAATTTTGGGAATCGATTCTGAATTTGATTTCTGTCTTCAAATGTCTTTTTGCTAATCAATAGATCTTATTATTTGATACAAAATATTGGATTTCAAATGAATTCTTAATATTTTCATAATTTGTTTCTCAAATAACTTACAAAATAACAGCTCTTTTAGCAAAGAAAGGGACGGAATGTTCGTAAAAATAATACTAAAGTCTAATAATTGTAATAATAATTAATTGAAACTAATTTTATGTTAAAATTTGTTCAGATTTTGAGTCTATTTTGAAAATATGACACAAAAAACAGACAAAATTTCGATATTATTCTCAAATTCCGAACCTATAATAAGAGAAATCCCTTTATTTTTTCAGTCAATCGTTACAAAAGAAGATTAGATTTGAATTAATATATATTTTGTCTCAAAAATTGGAAAATTTCCAAAAATTTAATTACTTTCCAAAGAAATAAATTTTTCATTTTTTCTCTTTATTTTTCGTTAAGAGATTTAAACTTATATTTTGTTTAATTTGTTTTCAACGAAACACTAATTAAATTCACTTTTGAGTTATGCAAACAATAATTGAAGAGAATTGTCATTGAATTCAAATGTTTAATGCATTCTATATATGTTTTTCGTTTAATTTTATGCAAGTTTATTGATTAAAACTTTCAAATAAAATATCTTTTCGTGTATTCGATATAATAAGAGTAGAAATCAAATAAAAAACTTCTTGTTTTCAGGACTTCCCAACAGTTGGGATAAAATGCTAAGTATTTCCAAAGTAAACAATAGTTTTCATTCTTTTTCGATATGATTGACATTTCCACTGAATTTAAGCCTTTAATTGGATTCAAATGTTTTCTCTAAAGATTTAATTTGTTTTCAATTCGTCAGAAGTTTTATTGGTTTGAGAGGATAGGACCCACTCTTTTAGTTAACGTAAGTGCTTTTTATGAGCAATAAATTAATTGATAAACATTAATACCAGGGATGGCCAACGAAGGGCTAACCAAAACCCTATAAAATATCAGCGTTTACCCAGGACAAATAAAACCAATAATCGGGTCATTTAAACAGCAATTAAAGGGTTTAAACCTAAAAACATGGAATATAGTCGTCAGACCATACCTGGAGTCAAAAATAAAGCCCTAGAAGTGTGGACAGGTGTGGCTATCCTTGTTTAATACGATGTTAACAACTAATAAGAGTGATTGTAAACCCATTATTAAAAATTCATTAAAAACAGAATTTAATCAAAAGTATAATTTTAATGATTATCACAGATCTTACAGCTCTTAAATATTCTGTGCGCAGAATAATTATGTGCGACAAGAAATCGGCACAAAAACTTGAACCTCCAATAATCGCATTGTTTTAATGGTTTTGAAATTTCTTGTTTCAGGACTCAAATAAATTATATGTTCCGCACAATCAATAGATGGCTTATGGAATATGAGCACGCACATATTTATTGCAATATGTTAAAAGTGAAAATATTTGATCTTGTAACAATTGCTCAATGCTTGTTAACATATTTCTTCTATTGGTAAGTACTTGCAATCAAATCTTATCACCATGGTGAATTGTATCCTGTTACTTTGGAATGAGCTTGGATCAAGTTACTTGATCCCTTTTCTGATATTTATTTGTATTTCCAATATATGATTGATTATTCTGTGCTCGAGTGTATCAGAGCGCTTAGGAATAACAACATAAGTATTAAGTGAATTAAATAACAAATTAATCACCAAGCTCCTTATAATTCTAAAATATTCCAAGTGACCAAGTTGGTTTTATATTAATCAATTGAAACAAAAGTTACTTTAAGTTTAAAATTTTCAAATGAGTCGACAATTTTTCAGATGAAATGTTTTACACAAAATACTATTGACTCAAACGAATGGAATTCTGGAGGATATTAATTCTGACCTCAATTTCGATTGGATTCGTCGGACTCCTAATCACAATTGTTTTGTTTACGGCCACAGGAGGTTATGTGCCATTTACTGTAAGTGACATCGAAGTCAGCTCCTTATGAAAATTTTGATCACTTCCCGATTTTCTGCATTTTATAACAATTTTTAAGAAACAAACGGTGTGCTCCTAATTCACCTAATTTTGATTTTCAGAGTCAATATTAATATTATATTTAGTTTTTATGTTTGTTGTTATATTAGGTTAGGTTAGGTTGGGTTAGGTTGGGTTAGGTTGGGTTAGGTTAGGTTGGGATGGGTTAGGTTAGGTTAGGTTGGGTTGGGTTAGGTTAGGTTGGAATAGGTTTTGACATTAAATTTGGATTTATTTGGAAAAATTGAGGAAACATCAAGACCAAATTAAACTTTAAATCCTCTATTTCTATGAGTTTCCCCTTCACTACAAAAAACAATTTGATATAAATTTTATAGTATGGGATAGTATTGGACGCCGGTTCCTCTCACACTCAAATCACTCTATACCACTGGTTGGCTGATAAGTACCGGTGCACTGGTGTTGTGGAACAGTTGGACACCTGTAATATTGATGGAGGAATCAGTAGTTATAACACTTCTGATGTCCACACTATTGGATACGATCTCTTAAAATGTGTCCAAACTATAAGTGATAAGATCGATAGGGACCGCACGTCTCAGACACCTATCTATTTGGGAGCGACGGCCGGAATGAGGCTTTTAAGGCTTACGAACCCCCAAAGTGTAGAAATAATTTTCAATTTAATTGAAAAGGTATTCAAAAAGAATACTGAGTTCCAAATCAAAACCATTGATATAATAAGCGGACAGAATGAGGGTTTATTTGCCTGGGTCACAAACAACTATTTGGCCGAGAGATTAATTGTGGATAACTCTGAAGAATTCACTTCCAATTCAACGATAGGAATGCTTGATATGGGCGGCGCTTCCGCTCAGATAGCCTACAGAACTGTTAGTAAAAGCACAGATTTTCTAAATGACAATGAATTGAATGTCAGACTCTATGGGATTAGCCATACGGTGCACTCCAGTAGTAATCTGTGCTTCGGTGCTAATGAAGCGATGCTCAGGTATCAAAAATACCTGATTATGAGTCGCAATCCTTCCGGCAATGAGGTCAAGAGTCCGTGTCTTCCGACTGGTATAAGACAGATTGTTAGCGGACTTAAGTTCAAAGACCAGATTTGTGTCAAAATAAAAGATAAGTCAAAAGAGATTCAATTCGACAGAAACTATACATTTGTTGGGATGAGTGACGCGAAGGAGTGCTCACGTATTATAAGCGAAGAGATTTTGAATAAAACTAAATGTCAACAGACTTTTGAGATGTGTTTCAATGTGTCGGAGAGTCCACCGCCAGAATCGGCCAAATTCTACGCCATATCCACTTATTATTACTCCACATATCCAATACTCAATTTTAGTCAGTCCCTAACTGCAGAAGAATACAAACAGAAGACCACCAAATTTTGTGACGCCGACAATTCTACAATTTTTGAAGAGTGGCCACTCATTGATCCCAAATATGTGGACATCTATTGCTTTAATCTCAAATATATTTACACAACGATCGCAAATATATACCGATTTGATGACAAAATGTGGCCAAACCTTATGTTTTCACAAAGCATCGGTAATACAGACCTTGGATGGAGTCTTGGCTTTATGACAAATGCCACTAACGCTATACCGGCCGAAAAGCCTACTCCGCCGGTCGTGGAAATGATTCCTTTCATTTTGATGACCTTTTTATTTGCACTAATATTGGTATTCAGTGTATATTCGGCTTCAAAATGGTTTAAAACCAATGATTACGAATCACTTTCTACTGAACCGTTAATATAATCATTATTAGAATGATCAAGGTTAAGTCCTTGCTAACCACAACAGCTTCCAAACAATATTAAGAACCTTTAAATGTGTTGAACATTAGTCTTAATGTCACCAATCAATTGCCAATGCCAATGAAAGCTCCTAGGAAGTTTTTTTTATCCCGGTTTTAACGGATGTTTTAATCATAATAATTGTACAAGTTTATTTGATTTTTATCAGAGTTGTCTTTGAGTGCATACATAGCGGGACTTCCCCTGTAATGTATGCAGAGGTTAATGACAGTACAGCTATACAGTGAAGTATCAGTTAGGGGTTTAAGTGTAATAAGACTTGGGTTAGGTTTCATTGCAAAGTTTTGCTGTTATGAACATCTGCAAACTTGCAGGGGTAATTGCAGGTATGTATGAATCCCAAGAAAACACTGATTTTATTGTTTTAATGTAAAAAGTGTTATATTTTTGTTAATTATTTAATTAAATGTTTGATTTACTCGAATAACTAATAAACTATTTGGCGTTTTGGCCACAAATATGTTTTTATTTATATGTTTTTCTATAAATGCCTTCAATTTGTGTCTAAAAACAATTGAATTTATTTTGAATTAAAGTTAGAAAAAAGTTTTTGCGACGATTTTCTGTGAATTTTCAACAAACTTAAGGAAAGTTTAACTCAATTATCTGTCAGTCAGTAAACAGTGGTTAATATAAAACTCCTTATCGTGTCTTCACTTACAGCGTAAGTCTTTGAGTTGTAAACAAGTGTTTCATAAGGTTTTTGTATTAACGCTATGTTTATGAAAGACTGACATCTCTTTTGTGTTAATCCAATCAAAACAAACGATTTGTTTATTTAGTTTTGAGTTTAAATTTCTTTAATTTCTGTTAAAATTTTGATCATTTGAGTGACAAATCTTTTCGACGCTTTATTTAAACGATTGGTTAATCAGACAAAGAGATGGCATCCAAGAGAGGGCCGAAGATAAAGATGTTGGCGATGCCGCCCCAGAACTTCATCGCTTTGGGTTTGTTTACCATTAAATATCTTTTAATATATCGGTAATCGATTGATCCAATGATGGATTAAATGAGCATGATCAATTTTATGATCAAATTTAGTGAATTGAATCGATGTTATTATAAATGAAAAACTGAAACAATACTGAGAGCCGACAATAACCGGTGTTTCTCACAATTCTGGTCAGACTTTTAAATTAATTTTAATGATTTGTTTGTATGTTAGGCACGACTTCATCGACAGCCCCGTCGACCCAACAATCATTAAAGACGGCGCCTAAAAGAATAGATTCAATAGAGCCGTCAGTGTCCGGCGCTTCAGCTCCTAAGAAATCCAAGATTTTATCCCATCACATGACCCGGTCTTCGGGACCCATTCAGATGAGACGTGAATCAGGCGATCACTGGGAAGAGTTCGCTCAAGAAGTGGACGCAACCCAACTGTTAGACAAAATAATTGAAGCCGAAGATGTCAGCGATGAAAGAGTCGAAGCACTTCTGTGCGGAGCTGTCAAACAGTTGAGGACACAGCGCTCTAAACCTGATTCCGTTCTCTATCTGACACTCTGTTATTTGGCCAAGATCCGTCCCCTTCTATTCTGCACAGAAGTAGTGGTCGAAGCGTTTTGTTCTCTTCTCAAACGGGACTCATCTCTAAGTTATAAAACGAAAGGCAATAATTTGGTGGCGATTCTGTCCGCGAATATATTGCTGGCCGTCTATCACGACGAGAACAGTTGGCCCGACCAGTTCCTCAAAGTCTTCATCGAAGACTCTTTAGGTGAACGGGTTTGGGTCGATAGCGACGATTGCAAGGGATTTGTGGACAATCTGTTGGCCTCTTTCAACACCAAACTCCCGCCTAAATCAATGTTACAACAGGACATCCTCTCCACCAATAAGCTGACTGAGCCCACAAGTCTGACCTCCAGCCCTAACCATCCTACGATCATCGCTACCGATGAGACATCAATGGACGAGACTTCCTGTTCCAGTATTCCAATGACAAGTGAAATGAAAGAGCATTTGGAGAACATAGCAGTGATGTCCCGATTCACTCACAACGACTCCTTTGTTGTCCAATATGTCAACGATATTATCAATGAACAGCTCAATAGAAGACAGGCTCCGAGTGATGTCTCCCGAAATATGCTTAAACTTCTATTATCAACGGTAGGAATACCTGAGGTTCGGCAGATTGTGGCTCAAAAACTGGAGCAGTGGTTACAGAATCCGAAAGTGAGTTTATTTGCATATATTCTGTTTCGCGGAAATCTAATTTGATTGATAATTGACAGCTGACCCGACCGGCACAGGACCTGTTGCTTACACTTTGTATAAACTGCAATGAAACGGATGGGGAAGTGATCTCACAATTGGTGAAAATGCGTCTCAAAACTAAACCACTGACCAATCATTTCATTGTATGTATGAAAGAAATGTTGAATCAAACGGAGGATACTTTCCGTCTTCTTTTGCGGACTGTCCTCTACAACGAGGTATCGCCACAAAGAGGTCTGAATAATCTGCCGTTGATATCAACAATGTTTCAGCACTCGGCCGAAAAGTCAAACAAAGTGTTGGCCGAAGTATTCCAAGAAATGATTGCTCAGAAAGAAGACTATCTCAAGACGTTGAGAGGACTGTTGCGTGAGATCGTGCGGGCGCTCCGACACGAACACATCAACTTCTTGTTGTTCGCACAGAATCTCACTGAAGAGGGACAGCCATTCATTGATTTAGACCCGTCTGAGTTTGTCATCAAAGAAAGAGCGGTCACTACGATCACAGATTTGCTGACAATGATTATGTTCTTAAGTCTTAGTCCGGCCGTAAAGGAAGCCGTTTCCACCTCTAAACCCGACCGAAGAGAAATTATTCGAAACTATCAAATGCTTGTATCAAATATTCAGCGCTTAGCCATTCAGTGGCTGCAGAAGACTGTAATTAAGTCGTTCCGACCCGAACGCAACGAATACCTTCATTGTTTGAACAAGGTTCTATTTATGGAAAGTGCGGAAAACTATTACAACAAAGACGGTTGGCCTCCAGAAAACGACCGAAATCTTATGTTTAGGATGACATCTGAAGTACCGCTTATGGAGGACACACTCATTCGAGTCCTTTCAATGGGTTCATCGAAAGACAATCCATTGACGTCTTCAGAAGCTATAGAATTATCAGACGCTCTGATCAAAAGGGCGGCCTCTATAACAGAATACGATTCGCTCACACATCCCGTCCTTTTGATTAGTGACAAACAGATATTCTCGCTTTTGATGGCAAACGCCATATACCGTCACCCTGATAATATTAGTCTACCGTCGGGTTATGAGCCGCCAAATATGGCAATCAGTGATCTTTATTGGAAAATATGGATTCAATTACTAATACTGACCGCACACAACCCCTCGGAGTTTGGGTCACTCGGATGGGAAGGTTATCCAACCCTAAGAATTCTGATTGAAATGTCGATCACTAATCACTTTGAATATCCGCCGCCGACTAAAACGGGGGACGACTTGATTAACCACGAGATTCAGATCAGTGCTTTTGAGAAACAGTCGATCCTTCAGTTCGAGTCCTATTTAGCGGCCGCTTCGACCAAAGTCCAGATCAATGAAACCAATAGTTTGTTGTTATCCAAACTTATTTCAATGGATCCGTTAGGTCCGGCCCGAAAGCCTCCGCCTCAAGTGTTGGATCAATTTAAACAACTGAACTCTGTTTTACGATTAGGACATCTCTTATGTCAGTCTCGAAATCCAGACTTTTTGTTAGAAATCATTCAAAGACAGCAGAAACAGATGGGTTCCGCGCAAATGACCAACGCTTCACCGATGCCGTGGTTGGTCGAACTGGTCGAGTCTAATGAGAACAACTTCGGAATGCTTCCCGTCCAGTGTTTGTGCGAATTTCTTTTGGGACAAATCAGTGAAGAAGAGTCGACACAACCCTTAATATCATTCGAGTCGAGCACTAAGTTTGAAAAATCCAAACGAAGAGAGAAAAGACGTAAACAATTGAAACTCATTAGTCATCTGCAGACAGTCATAACAAGTCAGTCGACCTGTTCTAAGGAACTCATTGAGTACTTCATGAAACGACTCAGTTTCCAACAGTCGTCCGCCCGAACCCTCGCATCTAAAGCTCTCTCATTGGTCCTATCATCTGATGCCAGTACTATATCAGAAGATAAGCCACTTGTCTTCACAGAAGTGGAAGAATGGCTCTTAAGCCGATTGCCTCAGACAACAAATTTCGATTTCATTCGATTGTCTGCTTGTGATTCGCTCCGACCCGCTATTCTGGTGGAAACGGTTCCAAATGCTATCTGTCATTACATTCAATTTCTGTCACTCTATGACCAAATGGGAAGTTCCGATTTGGCCTTAGATTGCGCTCATATTCTGGTCGACCGACAGCTCATCACAAATTGCATTCTCCAACAAAAAGCACTCAAAGAAGTGTTTTTGAATTCATTGACGAATGTATTTTTAGCCCATTTGTCGATCAAACGTCGGCCCTCTCGTGAGATATACTCGTGGACGGACGCACAGGACCACATTATGGTTCAGTGGAGAAATGACGAGGCTGCCATCTTCCACATTAGTGTTGTCCACGCGATGATCATTCTGTTGACATTCGAACCGACGGACACCAATCAAAGCGCTTACAATAAATTGATGGAAACCTGGTTTTGTGATCCTCCACCCCAAGCATTTCTTGTCGACACCTCAGAACAGGCGCTTCTGATTCCCGATTGGCTGCGCCTCAAACTATTGAAATCGTCGTCTTCCCGGTTGATGGAAGCGGCGCTTAAAGACGTGGACTCGAGTCAACTCATTCTATTCATACAATCGTTCGGATTGTCTGTCTCTTCGATGGAACGACTGCTTAAAGAATTGGATTCAATGGTCGCCTTAAACTCAGAAGACGTGAAGGACTCGATTGTCGACGAATCCCTTATTCTTCGAGTAGTTGAAGTCCAATGGATGAGAGGAGTCAAAAGTGGGTACAAATTTGCCCAACTTTTGGGACATAAAACCGAAGACAAAGTTATTAAAGAAGAGGTGAAAATGGAAACTAACGAAACAGACGTCACTTTTGGCGGAACTCAAATTGATGTCAAGTTTTCGACCTTCAAAACAGATTTAATACAATATCTGACAAAAGATAAGTCGAATTGCAATCGATTTCTTATGAAAGTCTCGCGTGAATTAACTCAGGAGTTGTTCGATAAGAAGGTGTCGACCAAAAAGTTTACGAAACTATTTCTGACAGAATTCAAAGTTCATTTCAAAGAATGTATTGAACTCTTAAACAAAGGAGAACTCAATTCTCTCTTCAATATTATCATTACTTTTGCTTCAAAAGACGCCAAACATTTAGGCCTTAAGACTGACATATTGTCGACCATTAATGCAATGAAAGAGTGCTCTGAAGTGAAGAACACCACATTATCCAACATTTTTTACAGGTTTTCCACGATATCAAAGGTGTCACAGAAGTCGAAACCGAAAAAACCCGAACGAAAGCAAAAGAAAACTCACATTAAAACCGTCGAAGAATTGGCGAAAATGATTCTTAAGAGTGAAATAGACTCCAATACCAACAAAGGCTTACTTTTGGAACGTTTTCATAAGATGGAACCGGAACTGGTCCGAGAGGACTCACCAAACGCCCGATTAGAGACACAGTTATTGTTTTCTCGCAATTGTCTCTACTTATTGTCACTTTTGATACACAAAACTCGTTTCGAAACTTTGAACTTTTGCATCAAAAATATTTTAAGTGATGACCAGAATTTGTCCGATTTGGACGCGACGGCTGTCCTCGACTTCCTTACAGCATGTCTGGGCTCTCCGCGACTATGGATCGGCAGAGATCTCAATCAACCGAAACATTTAGAATACGAAGACGTTCTGAAACTCAATGAAAAGCAGATTAAAAAACTCATAGATTTTGTTATAGAAGAAGGAAATGCGGAGAAAAGGGTGGGTTTAGTCATAAAGAGCTGTTGTCTTAACGAAACTAAAATCAAATTAGTGGTCAATATTCTTAAGAAGATCGAGAATTTGAGTCCAGACCTAACAATTGCCAGTGAATTACTGTTTCGTCTTTATCTTCAGATCCCAAGCATTGAACAGCCCTTGAAATTAGTGGAA
>JAQIYB010000271.1:0-13293 GCA_034699325.1 Oribatida sp. Gr-Ori-00743 | reverse complement strand
GAGACTGATTTGGAAAGTTCGAGAAGTTTGTGAAAAGCTTTTGAACAAATGTCAGGTGTGGTGACTCATGGGTCACAAATTATATATTACTTTAGACATAGAATTGCGAAAAACAAATGAATGCATTTTATTTAGTTTTTGAATTATGCTATCGATCGGAATATTCTTTAGGAAGTAATAAAAAATGTATGATTTTATTAACATTTTCCAAAACAGTCAAGAATTACAGTTTTTTCATTTCTTTTCATTCAGTAATTGAATGTAATTTTCATTCTCTTTAATTCAATTCAAATTTTATTAACTTTTTTCCAATCATTTCTCAATTCTTTATTTCCATATAATTTTCGAATATTATTATTATTATTATTATTATCTGATTTGAAGTATTAATCAAATGAGTATTTTTCTGAATATATTTTTTGAGAGTCAAAGTCTGACAATTCTTTTCATGAATTCTGAGAATCGTTTGAAAGTTATATTCAATTTACTTTTGGGTTTGAGTGACCAATAAAAATGTGCTGCCTTACTGATGGACAGGCCTGTTGTGATCCCTTTATGAACACAACGGCGTGTTTTTGCAATTCCAAGTGACAAAACTCCCGCTGATTCCTGACTAAAAGCAAGGAATATAAGTTTACTTGAAATGAGTTTCCAGTCGCCATCCCTTAGAAGTGGAGTCAGTATATCACTGGACATCACTGTTGGGAAGTCTGAAAATTCATTCTTTTATCTCCCATTCATTCAAATGGAGAGTTAATGAAATTTTTGGCTTTACATCTGGTGGTGGAAACCATTCTTGTAATTCTCACAGTTGTCTCAGCTCTTAAGGAATGGGTTGGCAAAAGATTGAGTTAGTCTTAAATGGTTTAGCAGATGTGCTCCTCGTGTGTGTATGTTATCTGTTATTTGCAAAGAGAGCGCATATTTATGGCATCGCATGTATGCATCAAATATTGCTTAAACCGATGCCTTCGTAAATGCAGTGCAATAAAGAAAAATACATATAAAATAAAACGTCAGTACAATAGGGATGTGCAAACATTGCAAAAATATATACTAGCACAAGTATTCAAGTTATTGTGTTTTATAATGGATCGCATGTATGCGCCCCAAGTTTCTTGTTTTACACAATTGCCAACCGCTGTCCCATTTCTTCGCACTCGACTGGCTTTGAGTGGCGCACAACTCATCACAAAAACGACATTTAAAATTAAGTTCTTTCAAATAGCTATCACTAAACATCACTAATACACTCACAAACACTCAATTATTCAAACATATATTCTCGCTCTCTCTCCCTCTCCCCATCTCTCTCTCCATTTCTCATTTTCTTGAACCAAATCGATAATAAATTTGAATTCAATTAAGTCCTAAACACTCGTTTGTAATGAATTTGTGAAAATAGTTTTAATTAAATATTCCTCATATGAATTGTATTCAGAATTGTTTTCATTTATTTTTATGTCGTTTTACTAATTTTTGTCGATTTGAAAGTATAATGAAATCCAAACATTTGTGCGATTGAGACACAGAGAACGTAATGAGTAAAATAGATTATGGTGAAAAAATCAATCTATTTAGTTTTTAATTTCCGTTTTGGGCGACTCATTGATAATTTACAATATTTGTTAATAATTAATATAAAATATATTTTCAATTCGACTTATTTTGGTTAATGATTTGCATATCGTTTGACTATTTTTATATGAGATAATCCTTTTCTCAATTCTAAACTTGAGATCAAATGAAAACATTTCATGAAAACAGTCATTTGAAGAATAAAATACAATGCGATAAGACTTTACACATATGTCTGACATCTTTTCTGTTCGTTTCTCTTCTCTTCGAGTGAATAATTTAATGCCGAAGAACTCAATTCTTTAAGATTTTGTTGAAAACTGATAATACTTTTCTTATTCTAAAGAATAAGATTAGGAAGTATTGAATTCTTTAGGTCTTAAGCCTTTGGAAATCCGGAGACGATTCCATTACTAGAATAAGTGTTTCCATTCATTTAAGGTGAATTCAAATTGTAATTAAAATGTCGGCCCACTCAGTGTCGGAGCTGTCAATGTTTTAGACACTAATTATTTTGGTTGTCTATCGCTCTGATTCTGGGAAAACCAAATATCGAATCGAATGTATATATTCTGTAAATGTTTAATAGAAAAGTATTGTAGTCTTCGTTGGTTTATAACCTCTAAAACGAGACATCGATTTGCTATTAGTCTCTACTGTTTTATTGATCCGATTTTGCATATAAATGCTCTAAAATTCAAAGCTTTCTTTTCTTTTCTAATGACTGCAGAGGATATTCAAAGACATTTACACTTAACTATAATTTAGTGACTGACAGCTCTTCCGAATCTTTATTTCCGCGAATCAATGTTTTCCTCTCAAATCAGTTTATTTATTTAGTTTCCAATAATTTTTGTTAAGTCAATAATTCAAACCCATTTTGTTTGACAAATGAACACATTATTCAAATTTGGGATTCGCTCCCAATATGGACAAAAATAATCAATATTAATCAATTGTTCTTGTTCTTTTTAACAGGAAGTGGGCAGTATTATCGGCAAAAAGGGAGACAACATAAAAAAATTTCGAGAAGAGGTATTGATTTGTGTGTTGGCATATAATCGGAATAACTGTCTATTTGTATGACTAGAGCGGTGCCAAAATAAACATTTCCGACGGCTCGTGTCCAGAAAGGATAGTGACAGTGACGGGCTCTACAGAGGCTATTCTCAAAGCCTTTTCACTGATCGCTCGTAAATTCGAAGAAGTATTGAATTGAATGATAACTTATGAACACATTTCTTATCATTTTTTATTTAAATTCAAAGGATGTCCAGAACAGTAGTGGTCCCGGAGCCACAATAGGAAACAAACCTCAGGTGACTCTAAGACTGATAGTACCGGCTAGTCAGTGCGGATCCCTTATTGGCAAAGGAGGCGCAAAAATCAAAGAAATCAGAGAAGTATTGAACAGAGTTTTACTTAATTATGAATTTGATTACAAACTATTTTAATGATATCAGGTGACGGGCGCCACAATACAAGTGGCCTCTGAGATGCTGCCGAACTCGACGGAACGGGCGGTGACAGTGTCGGGAACCTCTGAGTCAATAACAAAATGCATTTATCAGATTTGTTGTGTTATGATGGAGGTATGGCCACTACTCAACACTTGATTACAACTATTTACTCTATAAATACATTAAAAGCGGTTCAGGACTCGCATCTGCCCAACAAAAACATGACAAAACATCAAATATCCCTTTCCTAATGAGTTGCTTCTAATCGCACTATAATCTAATAATTGAGACAAACTTGCGATCGATATGCCATTCCTTTTGACAATTAGCGCTATAATCTGAGCTCCATTTTTGAATAATGTTCTGATTTATTGTAATTTATATTCAATTATCGATATTTGTTTAATCGATTGATTATATAAAGCGTTGGTATCAGTTGTAAGGCTATCCCTTATAGAGCGATATAATTAGATTTTCGTAAGTCTTGCATACTTTCAAAGTGTTGGACAAACAAATACCGAAATACACTAATGCTTAAGAGATCGCCGTTTTATTGACATTATCTCTGATTATAGTCCAATTGAGTCCTGTCTCCAGACTTCTGGTAGTATTGCTTCTCTGTGTTCACTATTTTCTCATTTGAAACAATTCATTGAAAGTATTGTTTAGTTTAGACGACGTTTTAATTGTCTTTTTGATGAAATGTTGATATAATGTTGGAATTAATGTCACCAACGCTTTGATCCATACATTAAACTCACGTCTAATCAATACATTGAGAAACTATTCTTTAACACTTAGGGCTGTGTTCTAAGTCAGCACTAATAGAACACAAGAGAACAGAATAAACTTATGAATGTTTAATTATCCTTTCATTAACTAGGATTTCAAAAAAATCCAATAAACGGAATTAAATTTTGATCACTCATTACTAGATTAAAGTTTTTTAGTCACGAATATAAGCTTTGATGTCTTATTTGGTTCTTAGTCTTTATATATTTGACATATTTCTAAGTTAAGTCAAATAATTCATTTTCTTTTATCATTTAATGTGAATATAAATAGAAAATTAAAGTAATTTTTGACGAAAAAAAGCAATTTTTCGATTCATTTGAGTAATAATTTTGAGTCAAAAATTTGAAAACTTATATACAGATTAATGGAGTGAAACAAAACTTATCTATGATTTAGTCGTCCATCTCTTCCAGTTTAATGGTATATAACATTTTTAATACAAATTTATAAATGAATAGATGGTCAAGGTGGAAATAATTAGTTTTAGTCTCACGAGTAATCAATGTAAGAATTATTGAATTAGTCTTTGATTAAAGGGAATGGAGGCCTTCCCTCAAATGTTTTCAACCATAGCTTTAAGGTTTTGACGAGAATTTATTAATATCAGCGATTGTGTGCACAACCTGTCCGTTATATAACCCCCACATGTATTATAGAATTCAATATTTATGTTAATTTGGTAGACAGTTCTGTGTCGAGAATTTATAGCTTGGTAATTTGTATTAATCATTTCATGTTAGATGAAATCCTCGAAGACATTTAAAAGTAAGGGAGTGATTGACATAACCGGCGACTCGGCATAGATTTTAATGGAATTTCCTAATAATAATTTGAAAGCACTCGGAATTTCATCTGAGAATCAGAGCAAAGTCTGACTTATTGTGACAGACATTTAGTGCATCGCTTTATCGACTTAAACAAAATCATATAAAATCGTAAAAGAATTGAATCCAGAGTTCACTCAAATTACTGGTTCTCTCAAATAATTCCTTTCTCTTTATGACTGAGCGAATGATTGGACGACTTTTAATAAGTCGATCGATATCTTCAAATAAGCGGTAAATTACTGAACATCTCTCAAAACAGTTGCCATAAATTATAACCAATTCTATTAAATATGAAATTAGATTTTTATTCTTTATTATTCTATTCTATAATCGAGTCATTTATGGCAAACATTATATGAAAGTTAATGAATTAGACATAAATAATGGAAATAATGCAAAATATTAGTCGTTTTAACCGATTTAACAAAATTGTTGAGTAAAAAATCGATTCACATTTTACAGGATTTTATAGTAAACGTGAGATTTCAAAAATAAATCAATACATTCATGAATTGAATAGTTTTGTATCGATTTAGTCAAAGTGTCCTTTTGTTCGCAACGCGTGGCTCTCTCTCCCTCTCCCTCCCTCCCTCCCTCCCTCCTTTTCTCTCCTTTCATCTCCTCTTATGAGCTCTTAGATGCTGTTCTTTACTCTCATCTCTAGTCTGTGTATTGCATTACTTTGCTTTCATAGCACTCATTGTGAGACCTGTCGATTGCAATATTTCATATCTTGAGCCGACATTCTGTTTGATCTGATACACAAAGAATTGGAGAGAAGGCCCCGAGGCCTGAGTCGATCCAACCATAATGTATATATTCTGAGTTGAAAGACTAGATTAGTTCTTAGGATTCAATTCTGTTGTGTTTGGCGAAAGACAACAAATATATTCGTAGAAAATAAATAATGAAAGTGAAAACAGAGATTAAATGTAAGCAATTTATTATGACTTGAGTTGAGTTGAGTTGAGTCAGCACAATTCTAAACCCAAAAATTTAATTAAAAACCCAAAACCTATGGTATGGGAGGTTATGCGACATAAAACTCCAAACTTTTATTATAACTTATTTTTTCTTCAATTGATTCAGTCTTTTAGTCTTATTTCGGATTTTGAGCCAAAAATATTACTCAATTTTATCGATGAAAATCTTAGACAATTTGTTTGGATTCTGTTCTCTGGTTTTCCTTATTTTTAATTCTCAGTCATCAGTTGTTTTAGTTTTGCCTCAAATACTGCTTAACTCCGGAATACTAAAATCAAAGGCTTTTGTGCCATAATTTTTTGCAAACAAAACAAAAGTTTTCAGAAAATGAATTTCATAACCGATATTGAGATGTCTTTCACGCCATTTCTGAATGTGAATCCCATTTACATAATCAATGGTTGAAAACAATAATGAAATGAAAATGATTTATGAATACATATATTATAATTGTTTGGCTAATTCTCTGCTAAAACAAGAAAGACCTAGTTATTAAAGATAAAATGAGGTTTTCTTAGTTTTGTTCAACACTACAGCTATTCATTTGAACGCTAAACCAAATTAATTTGCGAGTAGTTATGTGTCCGTCACTTTCACTCCTTTCCCAAAAATTATAATAAACTTGGTATTAATTAAGTAATGTTTTAATTCAAAATTATTTTCACTGATAGTCTCCACCGAAAGGCGCAACAATTCCATACCGTCCTAAGCCGGCTATGCCTCCAGTCATCTTTGCTGGTGGTCAGGCCTACACAATACAAGGACAATATGCTATCCCTCATCCGGATGTGAGTATTGACTGCTTGTTTGACTCAAATCTATCAGTTTTTATGTCAATTATCGGTCCAATTATTTTAAAACAAGTGCTTCTGTAATGCAATGCTTAACACAAAGCAATGCATGTGTTTATATTTAGAGCTGTTTTAATCATTTGCCTCTCATTCAGACCACAATTAAACCAATTTTCACATTTGTTTTACTCGAAACACCGAATATAACCTAGTTCATTTATTTATTTTAATACTAAGAGAATTATTTTTTGGAAGAATAAGATTTGATTGAAATGAAAGTCACTGAAAGCGCCCATAAATTGATTATAATTTGTTTGCACTCAATATCTTTGTCTGTGATATGAAATGCTCTAAAATAACATCTATGAAGTACTATCATATTTATGGTACGCAATAATAGCACATTCGGTTCCTATGCCCGTCCAAATAACTGACAGGGTTTATGTGATCAACAGTGTCACGGCTTAGTGGAGTTTCCTGCATCGGGGCTGCAGATCGGAAACACTGCTTTTGTAAGTTATTTTAATATCAAAACAACTGTTCGTAGACTTTATGTTTGTCTCACTTATCAATTCTCTAATGAATATCACTGTCCACCTGATAAACACTACCTGTGCACTGATGGCACTGACTCTGTCCAGTGCCACCACTCATTCTCAAACTCTACCTGCTTAACCTTCTCCAGCCTCCATAACCAGGAAATACTCCACCGAATCAATTCATTTAAATGTTGATCAATCCTTCGATCAGAGCTCCTCATCTGATCCACAGTCCACTCAGTCCTCAATCAACTCAAACCTGTATTTCGTCTGAAAATGTGATTGAATCGCATGTCTTGTCTTATGTTTGATTTTGTCTTCTATTTTGTTTCTCTTCTTCTGTTCATTCATTTCGACTAACATTTGATTAATAAACTAATGATTGCTTTTCGCACGTTATTTGAGTTTCTGTTATTAATTTGTTAGAAATACCCAATACTTAGTCACAAAGTAAGTTATATTACTCTTTAATCACTGGAATTAATTGAGAAAATCGGTAAGAAAGAGGTTTCCAATCAATTGGCAGTCAATCCAATCTAATTGTTATCCACTTTTCAATTATTAATCAATAATTATAAGACAATTATAAGCTTTTGTGAGTCGAGTAATATTCCAATCATTTGACTATTAATCAAAACCTTTTCACAATTCAAATAACTTTTTCAGAAAACAAATTTTGCTTAAAATTAAAGCTCAAAATTGTTGACTCATTGTTATCCTCTTTTTCCTCTTCATCTCCTCTACTCCTTGGCTACTCCACAATCAAAAAACATTACAAACAATGAACTGCTCAGCTCACGAAGTTGCATAGACTGGCGTTGCAGCATGCCCCTCTCCTTCCCGGGCACAACGTTGGGACCCTCAACCCTCAAGGTATCCCTCGCTTGTTTTCGTTGTATCCATTCCTCTAATTTCGGTTAAGACTCGGATTTTGTAATTATTGATTAATTGGACAAAAAACTAATAATTGAAACGTTTTCTCAAATAATCGATAAAATAATTAACAAATTTCCACACTTTTTGAGCCAAAAAAGAGTTACATTTTATGTGAAAACTATTGGAAAACAATTTGTCTTCAATTAGAAGTTCAATAATTATATTTGTTTTGGATATAGCCCTGGCAACTTTGGCAGCAGCCAATAGTCTGGGCCAACCCGGTGCAGCCACTGCTGCCCTGGCCACTACAGCCGCAGCCACCACCGAGATGAGTATACCCAATGATCTAATCGGGTGTATAATAGGGAAGGGTGGCGCCAAAATTAATGAAATTAGGTAAGACTCAGTCACTTGGATTGAACTCATTAGACACGACATCGATCTCAATCAGTCACTCACGAGTGCTATACTAATGACTCTGTATTTCAGGCAACTTTCGGGCGCCACCATTAAAATCTCAAATTCCGAAGAAGGTTCTAAGGATAGAGCGGTCGCCATTTCAGGAACACCTGAGTCTATAAATCTGGCGCAATACCTAATCAATACCAGGTAAGAGTCCTGTCATTTTGGCTTCTCCTCGACTCCATTGCCTATCGCTATGCAGTCGAATCACTCGAACGCACATCCATTCCATTGCTTTTCTATGACAAGCGTTGCGACAGAATCTCATTTTGGAGAAACCGTTGACTCTATATATAGAGACACAACTCATACACTAATCGATACAATCGGATATCAATGTAATGATAACCAATGTTTCGAAATCACACAATATTTTAAAGTTTTGTATACAAAATCAAAATATGTTTAATTCAATGCAATTCTCAAACAAAACATTACCACAAAAACCCAAATATAATCAATTCGAGTGTTATATCAAATTAGAAATTAATTATTTATGTAATAAATATTAATAAAATTTATCTTAAGTCGGGACCAATCGATAAAAATTATGAGAACTTATCTCTTTTGCGAACTCAATCGATAAGTGGTTGTGCGCAAAGACAGAGCCATTGATAGAGAACAATACTTTTGGGAATGGCATAATTAGTACGTGTGTGGCGTCCATATAATTAAATGCAATCCATTCTCTGAATGCAAACCGAAAACCAAATTTAAGCCAAACCTATATTTGTAGGCATTTTATGTTAAAAATTTCAATTATTTATGACTCCAATGACTTTGAGAGCGATATTAATTCAAGAGTTTTAATAAAATGCGTGCAAAATACCCAAAACATTTCAATATTGTTTGTAAAACATATTTAGTGCACAGAATATTAATATAAGGATTATCTGAATATCTCATCTTCTCTGCAATGATTTGGAGCGCAAAACAAGACATAATTCTTGCGCTAAACCTCTGAACAGGAATAAAGTCAGACACAAGAGAGAAATTTGGCCCGCCACCAATATTGAGGGACGTTGTTGAGGTGTTTGGAGAGTAGTTGCCACCAAATCGAAACTGATCTTCTCTAACTGTTAACCGCCTTTAACTCCAAACTCACTTTACGTCCCATTGATTCACAATTTCAACACTTATTAGCATTAATTCTAATCTCACAAAAGGCTTCTCTATTAATATTATTTTTTATATTATCGCTATTTTTCTTCTTCCAAATCGGAAATTAATTTCGAAAATGTGAAAATTTATTGCCCTTTCGCTCGACTAATGTTTGTTTGACTGATTTTTCTCCGTTTTCTACATTTATATAATATATGGTTATATTTTCGCTTCAGTTTTCTGCAAATATTTTTGATGAAAAAGTAATAAATCATTAAAAACGTGAAAATTTTGTCATTTATTTGAGTTTCACGACTCGAACAGATCTTTGAGATCTTAGATTTTTGGAGAAATTCTCAAATCTTTAGATTATATCAAATGATCGATCAATTTGTTTGTCTTTTGTAACGCAAAGAAAGTTTTCTTCAGATCCCAAACACTTCAGGAATTGTATCCGAATTGAGAACAAAAGACAAAACATATAATTCTCAGAGAAAATGATTGACTCATCAAATGACAAATGATTATAGACTTGGATTTCAAACAGAGAAGAAGTGCTCCAATTCTAACATTAGATTTGCTCACAAATTAATGATCCTGATCACTTTAAATTATTTAACTATTCTTTGTTCCAAACTATTTCAGTAATTATTTTTCTGTAAATTTCATCAATCGATTCGATTAATGAATTGTTTGGAAAACTAATAGATCTAAAAGTAATCAAAATATTTCTTTGCAAATGAATACCAAAAAAGGCACGAATTTTCACATTTTCGAGTAATTTCCAGTGTATTGCAAGACTATTGTATTAATGTGTGGTCGCACACCACCGGCATTAATAGCACTGTCTTTGCAATCATATTGTTATCAATCTACCCTTCATTGCCTCCCAAATACCAGAGCTTTGTTTCCAAATCACTCACTTCTAGCGAATCACTAACAGTGAGTAAAAGTGAGCTCAAGTCAACATTTTTGCACTTTTCTGTTCACTGATTTTTTACGACTCCACGTCTTTCCCTCTCCGCCATTCAATATAAAATTCACAATACTCTTCCATCTCCATTGACTTGAACTCCTATCCACTGTTTCTTTGCCTGAAACTCGATTTTCTTCGTGGATGTTGTTCTCCAATACAATAGTCATTCACTTTCTATTTCTATCACTTTTTTGTGGTTCTCTTCTTTTTTAATCTCTATTTGAGAACTCATTTCATTTGAAAACAACTCAATTCTATAGACAACCAATAAATACAGAATTTCATGTGAATAAAGACCTAATCAGAACCCAATTGTCGATCTCGAGACAGAGCTCCAACACTTTCCTCCAAGAATTAATCACTATATCCGATCTCATTTAATGTTTATTAATGTCTTTTTGTTGGAAATTCTGCTCACAAATTAATATTTGATTCTTGCAATCCATTGGTCACTAACCACTGCTATACCAGAGCTCACACACTCTGCCTGTCTTTGCATTTTAACCAACATTGGCTCAAATACAATACAATTTAATTTAGATCTCTATATCTATTCTTGATTAACGAGGCTAATTTGATTCTATCTAATTCCTGCTCTTTTTAATTCTTATTCTTTGTTTATTCATTAGTTGTTAGTATTGACTCTGGTTTTCACTCAGAATTAATCCTCATTTGAATTTTAAAAGTCAGAGAATCGCCACAAAATATTTATTCCAATTTTAATTAATTTGAGGATTAGGTTCGGGTAAAAACTAAAGTCAAGTGAAGAATGATTTGATTTGTAATCATTAGATGAAAAGCCACTCAAACCAGTGAACAGTCTATGTGTGTGTCCATTGATGTTTGGCTTTAAGTCAAAGCCGTTGTTTGCGACACTTTTGTCGTCTGACACTAACTCTATGGACATAACTAACGGTTTTAGTGTTTAATTTTTTTAATTACTTTTGCCTGAAATGATTGATTATAGCCTAACATTCGTTAGAATTCACTCCTTTGCTAATTAACTCATAATTGAAAATCAAAAACTGTCCAGGTCATAATTAATACTAAAGCCTTTCGTTTGTGATAACGTTATTTCACTAAATGTTTGAATGGTTTTTCGGATAATTCAAAATCGATTTCTTTTGCAATTGTTTTCTCTCTGTTCTCACCTTTTCTCACAAATTAGAATATTTTTCGCACAAAACTTGTGTTTAGATTCCCTGAATTAAAAGCCGAGTTTTTGACTCGGATTGAATCCACCCCTCACCTTTATTACATTTCATTTGAACCTCATATTGATATTGAAATGAGAGGCGGATTCAATGCGGGCAATGATGTAAACCCTAAATATTTTTCATTTCATTTGAATTGTGGTTAAGGTTTTTATTCTGTTTTATTTATTCTTTCAACTAATCCTAACTATTAGTTAATGTGTTTCGTTGGGCATCAAATAGCAGTCATTTATCCCTTTCTCTTCTCTTTTCCCCATATATAGCATGGAATTACACAAGAACCTGACCCTCGACCCATCCTTGTCAGCAAATCCAAACAGTGCGACATTGACCCGCCTCACCTCGACCCCAATGGCAATTCCTTTGACTCAATTGGCTGCTGCAGTTCCCGCAACAACCCTTTCGGGTGCCCTTTTCACAACTCACGACCTCAACAACGTCTTCAACTCTAGAAATATAAAACCGTTGACCACGAAAATCCGTGCGGCACCGACTACTGCGACGGGCATTGTCGAAAACGGCAACAAGAATAAGACTGACCGCAAATTTACGCCCTATTAGTTGCAAGTGAATTGTCAGTCTTTGGCGCCACTGTTTCATACATAGAATATATTGAGTATAATTGAAACTATTTGGGACCCACTTTCGATGTATTATCAAATCTATCAAACATTATAACAAAATATCGATTATTGAGAAAATATTTCGATATAAGACGTAATGTTTTACTAATGGAGTTCTGACACAAATCTAATTCATTGTTCTTCACTCCAGAAGACAAAGTGCTCACAATCTTTGGCCAACTTTTTATTTATTTGTCTTTTATGTCAAAGCTTTCAGAATCTATTCATTTGATTCTTAATATCCCTTATTTTAGTGTCGATTTTCGACAATTTAAGTCACATTTCATTTGATCACAAATTTTGTTAATTTTATCGATTTTTAGTTATTTTTTATTTCAAACCAAGAGATTACTCATTTTAATTGATAATTCCAGAGCTTTGGCCAAACACTGTTCATTTGATTGTGAGCTCTTTATATGAATGTCCAGTTTTGTCTAACCTCTGAGGACAAGACTGTGATTGTGATCAAAAACAATATTTTAATTAAATTAATGTAAATTTTGTGGTCATAAGAATTGATTGGTTTTAATTGAATTCAATTGTTTTGAATCGATGTACAAAAACAAAAACAATTTAGAGAATTGTGTGATTCGTTTATTTAGTTTATCTAAACTTCAATTTAGGTAATTATCAATCATTTAGTGATTATTTATATTCCTATCTATAGTTGAACTGATATTTATTGATTGGTTTATAGTTTATTATATTAGAGATCAAAATTCAGAACACTTATAGACAATTGAGAGACAATTCGTTGATTTCTGTCACAGTTTTGATAATTGGATTGATTTTATTGTTTAGTTTTTAAATTATTCCCTTTTTTAGGTTTAACTGTTATTTTGTTAGACTTGTGTTTAAAAGCACTTATTATTTATTATATATTAAATTAAATTATATTTTCTTTATTTTTGTGTCTTTCGGATAGTTTATGGAAAAACAATTTTAACGATAATTAGTTTTTATGTTAATTAATGAGAAGAACTGGTTTTCTCTGCCATTAGTTCTTAATAGTGGGGTACAGAATATCTATACATGTATTATATCGGAATTCTGTCCATTATTTGAAT